>MBAC02011435.1:0-15801 GCA_001712635.2 Nothophytophthora sp. Chile5
AGTAAGCAGCAAGGGGTTTCCAAGAAACGGCGCTACTCAAGATGCAGCAGCAGCTAAGACAGAAGCTGACACACTGCAGAGCACACTGGTTTCCAAGGAGCAAGGGACGATAGCGAGGATGCCAGCATCCACCTACGCCGCCACGCCGGCGTCCAAGCGCCAGCGCCTGCGTGAGATCTTGGCGTCGCCTGTGGAGCCAAACGAACGCAACGCCCAACAACTTCGGGCGCTTGCCGAGCGCGTGAACACGTCAGTGATGACGTCACTCACGTCGGAGATCGAGCGCGTGCGACACGAAGAGCTGCAGACGCGACAGCAGATGCACTCGATGATCCAACAGGAGCGTGAGCGACTACCGCTCAAGTTCCTGTTCCAATTGCCTGGCGGCGCCGCGTATTGCCGGCACCGCATGCGGCGAGCCATGGCGCTCTGGGTGCTTGAGTTTGAGGACAATCAGCGTCGTATGGCGCTTATGCAGTGGAAGGCTGTGGTGGAGCACGCGCGATTCCAAGAGCGAGGCGTGGAGTATCACCGCTTGGCGACCAAGAAGCGGCTCAAGGTCGCGATCGAGTACGTTTTGCGCGAGTATCAACAGCAAGCGCTCCGTAAGTGGGTCGAGACCACGCAAGTGCTCATCTGGCGCGATCGTGACGCTGCCACGCGGCTCATTCAGGCGCAAATCCGACGCTATTTGGGGCGAAATCGGCTACTGACACTGCATCGACGCGCCCCGTTCGCCAGTCCCGTGCTTCGCGACCTCTACCTCGCTCCACGTCGTCCTAACTTGCCTTTCCAGCTTCCCGCTGAGGTTCGTGAGCACCGCCGAAGTCTGTGGCGAGCAGCCGAGCTCGTGCAAAGTGCATATCGCCATCGCCGATTCCGCCTCGCACTCGCTCGGTACCGTGTGGCTGCTATCAAGATCCAGGCACTACAACGCATGCGTGCCGATCGAGCACATTACCGTCATACGCGGAGACGGATCATTCTTTTCCAGGCGCGCATTCGAATGCGCGTTTGCCGGGATGCGTATCTGGCGCTCCGAGACGCAGCGCTGCTTGTCCAATCGGTCTTCCGCTCCGTGCGCATGCGGCGACTGCGACGCCTCGTGCTCTGTGCACAGCGGAAGGAGAACGAACGCTTGATGTCCGGCGCTGTGCTGTTGCAGCGGGTGGCGCGAGGGTTTCTCGGACGATGTGAGGCACGGGAACTGCGCCGTGTTCGTGATCAGGAGTGGCATGCGGCACTGATTTTCCAACGCTGCTGGTACAGCCGCAACAACGAGTGGTCCACGTTCCTGCTCCTCGGTTGCTTGCGCGAGAAAGAGAACGAGGAGCGCGAGTTCGAGGCCCAAGTGCTGGCTTACAAGCGTAATCACATGGCGCGACTGATCCGCCGCACGTGGCTGACGTTTCTGGCGGCAAAGCGTGACACTGCGGCCTCGTTGATTCAACGAAATGTGCGAAGGCATGCAGCTCAACAGCTTGTTGTGTGGCTGCGACGCCGAAGGATGGCACACCGACGCATCAAGTGGTTCTTCCGTGTGCACCACGCCAAGCGAGTCCTTACGGCAAGATGGCTGCAGTTTTGGTGGCTCCAGGCGGTTCCAGGACGACTTCGACGTCACCTGCATGTCCAACGACTCGTGAATGCGTTGGAAGACGCGCGTCATCGCTTTGAACTCGAAGAAGACGCATCGACGCGGATTCAGGCTCTTATACGCGGCCACAACGGCCGACAACTGGCGCTCCGCCAACGCGGTGCACGCTCCATCCAACGTACGATTCGCAAGCACTTGCTGCGGAAGCATCTTCGAGAGCAACTGGCACGCATCCGAGCCGACGTTGCGCGTCATTCCGCTGCCTTTTGCATCCAAACGGCACTTCAAGCTGTTGTGGAGCGCAAGATGAAGCGACTCAACGATTCGGCGCGTGAGATCCAGCGCATCTTCCGTGGTTGTCACTGCCGCACTCGACTCATGAGGTCCATGGTGCGCGGCGAGTTACAGACTCGCATGGCAGTACGCGTCCAGCTCAAATGGCGGCATTCTGCGCATCTGCGGATAGCTCGGAAGCTACTGCAAGCGCAGCGTCGCCAACAGACCAACCCGTTCCGGCCGGAGGACTCCATGAACGCTATCATCGCCGGGATGTTGCGCCAGTCGACGGAATTCTTCGACCCGACGGACGAGCTGCAGGGTTTGGCGGTGCAGGAATGGCTGCGTCGCCTTGGCCTCGCTCCGAAATACAGTGAAGTATTCCAGAAGAGCCGTTGGCTCGCCTCGTTGGAGCCACTGAGCGCACTGAAGCAGCTCCGGGAACTCGACTACGAGGCCTGCGAAGAGAAGCTCGAGACGATTGGTGTTCAGGACGCTGAGGATCGTCACGTGATGCTGACGAACCTGTTCGCCTTGCAGACGATTGAGGACACAAGGCAGCAGAGAAGGAAGCTCGCGCTGGCTCGGGAGAAGCAGACGCAGCTCAAGCGGAGCTGTGACTTCGCGCAGAAGCACCTGCAAGTGTGCGCCGCTGCTCAACTACAGCACGAAGCCGCGCTGGATGAGGCATTGGAGGAGGCCAAAGAGTTTCGGCATCCGCCGAAAGCGGTGCGCAATCGACAAGCTGTCTGCGCGCAAGAGCTCGAGCAAGCACTCAAGACATCGTCCCAGGCGTCTGCTAAGTACGAGGCCGCCACGAACCTGCACGCTCTGCACATCCGCGAGCTGGCCACCGAGCAGCAGCGGTTTACGACGCAACAGGAGCCCAAGGAGGTCTCGGCGGTGCACAGTCTGCGCAGTTTGAGCCTCATTGCGCAGCTCAACGTGGCGCGAGAGATGTTCCTGGAGCGGTTTCCCGGGCTGAGCGCTCGTGCGCTCGCCTTCGTAGGCGCATTTGGGGAGAATCGGGTCACGCGATGGCAGCTGGAGCGCTTTTTTGAGGCGAACACGACAATTTCTGCGGTGAAGCACAACATGAAGGAGCTCACGTTCTTCGCCCTCGAGACTGAAGTGAAGAAGCACGACCACACGAGGTTCGGCCAGTGTGCGGAGGTGCTGCAGTTCGGCCACGAGCGGATCGGGGGGCTCCTGGGGCTCTCCGTGGAAGCGCTGGTGCTCGGTGCAGATCGGCTCGGTGCAGGTAGCGGACTGCTACAACGCACGCTTCTGGATATCATGGCAACCACGAGGAATGCTCATAGTGCTCAGGAGAAAGCTCAGCTCTGGCGGTTGGGTGCTGACACGATCGCGAAAATGAATTCAACAGCCGTGAAGCTGCAGAGTCTCTGGCGTCGAAGAGCAGGGAAGAAGTTGATGGCGGGGCTGCGGCACAACCAACTCCACGAGCGGCTACGTGAGAATTACCTGGCTGAGTTCCACACCGATCGGGTTACGCCGCTGTGGCAGGCCGAGCGAAAGAAGGAGCAGGAGGAGCTAGACGCGTGGCTGAAGGAGAAGGCCAAGGCGCACCGCATGCAGGTGCTTTACGGCACGTTGCGGTATCCATATGTCGAGGAATGGGACGACGAAGCCCAGGCCTACGTCTACGCCATCTATTCGTTTCGAGATCCCGCTGTCGGTGACCTGGTGGATGAGGAACTGCAGCAAACGCGGAGCCGGCAATACGTCACTGAGAAACCCACCTACACAGTCGAGGAGGAGGACGTGGTCATCCGAATCCAAGTGCAGACTCGCCGCTTCCTGGCTCAACGGCGCGTCAAGGAGCTCCAGCGGCTGCGACGGCGTCAGCGCCAACGCGATGCGCTCGAAGTCGAGTGGGACGCCACCCGTCGGGAACGATCACAATTGCTCACACTCCAGTGTCAGCTCCAGTTCCAAGGCAATGCCAATACGAACGCGTGGGTCAGCAAGCGGGTGAAACCCAAGCCTAAGCCCCAACAGGTCGCCAACACCAGGCGTTCGAGCCAACAAGGCGACACGTCAACGAGCTCCCCATCCAATCGTGTTGTGCGAAGACGCGAGGACGATAAGAACGGGGTGCTTAACGCTCAGCCCGCCACAGAAGAGCGGCATCAAGTTCAGCTGCAAGCCACGCTTGATGCGGCCGTGGACGCATTGGCACCCACCTACAATGCCAGTGTGCGAACGGAGTACCGCCGTAATTGGAGTTTCCCGGTGCATTCGCGTCCGGTGAATGCGCACGGTCGTGCTATCGTGCGCCTTTTGGAGCGCCTGCAGGACTTCCACCGACAAGCTGCGTCCATACCGCGCGTGGTGACGAGCCTTCGGTACACCAAGATGGAGCTCCGCTTCGGCTGGGAGGAAGTGCGTCCGACCTTGCCGCTGTCAGAAGCTGTCGATGCAGAGGCAGCGAGATCCTATTTCTTCAATGCCAGCACACAGGAGGCGACGTGGGAGAGGCCAGACTACTCGTTCGAGGAGCAGTTCGCGGCCATCCGGATCCAGGCGTTCGCCCGTGTCATACTGGCCACTAACGCACGCGAGCGCGAGGTCGCGGCCATTTCCCTCGTGGTCACCGTGCAGGACACCATCCGTCAAGCGGCACGGGTCGGTTGGGTGGGTTACGCATTGGAAGGGATGACATCCGCAGTCTTCCTGAGCCGATTTGGGCTTACGAAACAGGCGGCGTCATCCCTAGGGAAGATGTCGCTTCCGGGGCTTCTGGTCACCATTTCGTCCGAGCAGAAGGCCAAAAGCCAGGGCTGGAGCAAGGAGGAGGCCACGTTGGTGTCGCTGTTTCCTCGGGTCAAGACTCGCCGGTTCCCACAGAGTTGCAAGCGCGAGACATCCGTGCCTGCGACCAGCAAGCACCCGTTCAACTTCCTGCCATTGGAGCGTGTGCTCTCGCAGCTCGTAGTCCAGAGCTTCCCCAACCAACAGGGTCGGGTTGCGGGTCTACTGCGTTCACTGCGTGCCTCGACGACCCCCATCTCGTATCGACAACTGGAGATGCATCTCCGCAAGTTCGCAGGTCGGCCCGACGACGCGATCGCTCACGTCGGTGAGATTGCGTCACTCGCGATGGCTACTCGGGAGCCGCAAGAGAGGGAAATCTTCGTACTCTACCGTCGCTGTGCTGAGCAATGTGTCGTCTTCGCGGCCAATCTGGGGCTCCCGACCCTCCGAAAAGAGCTCTCCATCGTGCTCCGGATGCCGCGCTTGCTTCTGCTGGCTCCACAATCGTCCGAAGAAGGCGAAACACATCCATCTGTTGACGACGTGGACATCATAGGGACCTCCACCGCGGCTGCCGTCCTTCCTGTTGTACCGGTTTCGCCTCAAGAGGAGAAGCAATGCCTAGAGAAGGCGCTGGCGCGATATCCTGGCTGTGCAGTCAAGGGGCTCTGGGAACACGAGGCAACCTCATCGTTCTCGTTCGCGCAGGTGGCGCTGTATCTCCGAGAGGAAGCGTTGGAACGTGTGCTTGCCTGGGAACGCACCGCTTTGCTCTGTCAAACAATCTTCCGGATGCTGCGTACCCGTCGCTGGTACGTGGCCACGCAACGGTTCCGGGCACTGGCTGCGACCACGATCCAGTGCTCATGGCGATCGTTAGGCGCCCGCGAGACGCACGCGCTGCTCGAGTCTCAGCAGCGATCGATGTACGAGCAGCGGCTGGACAAACTCACGGGCGCCTTCTACTTCGTCTATACACCAACCGACGAGAAACTGCTCGAGGAGCCTCGGGATACTGTCACCGGCGGCATCTTGCCCTTCCGTCCTATGGTGCAGGACCGTCTCACGAAATGCTGGCTGCTGGCGTGGCCGCATTACACTCCTGCCTCTCGACAGCCTCGACCATCCAGCTCGGGACTTGGAGGTCCTGGCGCGGATAGCAGGTGGACTCCGTGCAGTATCTGCGGCGTCGAGCGCGCTTCACGCCGCTGCAACGAGTGCTACTCGCCTACGGGCGACTATGTGGACTGCTGTCTCTCCTGCTTCTACGACCTCCATCTTCCTGCAGCGCCGGCGATCAAGGCGGAGGACATCAGCTGGCACTCGTACTCCGTGCTCCACCATCTGCTCACGCCGTTCTTCCGCTGTGTCGAGTGCTCCAGAGCATCCACTCTGCGCTGCTTGCCGTGCGACGAGCACTACTGCGAACGCTGCTTCACGCGCGTCCACGCTCGCGGGAAAACGCGCTCTCGCCATGCGCGGGAGTGGTATGCGGCTCATGCTCCAGTGTGTGTGGAGTGCGAGATGCGGGTGGCTTGCCAGAGGTGTCTCACGTGCCAGGACACACTGTGCGAGACTTGCATGGCGCGAACACACGCCGGCGGTCGAGGTGCTGAGGACCAGACGCACGCGATCGAGTTGCTGCCGCAGCCGCTGGACCCGGGTTCGGGAGACGTCTACTGCGAGCAGTGCCACTCTCGGCGCGGCGACGAACAGTGCGAGTTCTGCGCGAAGACGCTCTGTGCCGTCTGTCGCTGGAGTTCCACGTCGACAACTGGAGTGAAGAGCAGTCGACACGCGCTCGAGTGCGTGGAAACAGCCTTGATGGAGAAGCGGCGCGAGTTGCTGGGCGACCGCGGACTGTGTGTGGAGTGTGGCAAAACCGCTGACCGCGAGTGCGCGACGTGTGGCGACCGCTACTGCAGTGTCCGCTGGATGGGGAACCCGGGCTGTTTCGAACGCTTCCATTCCAAGGGGAAACGCGGTGACCACACCTTCGAAATGGTCGACATGCCCACAGAGATGCCTCCGGAGCTGGTGGCGCTGGAGGAGCAAGTGCGCGCCAAGCGACGACGAGATGCCGAAGCCGCCGAACGAGAGGCCAAGCGAATGGCAGCCGCGCTGCTAGAAGACGGTGATGACGACGAGAAGAAGAAGGCAGCCATCAAGAAGAGCAAGAGCAAGAAGCGGCTGACGTTAGAGGCTTCGGGCGGCCCGAAGGTCTGTGCCGTCGCGCAATGTCAGTGCCGAGCACTGGCACTCGCCACACCTGGCGCCTCCGTCTGCGAGCAGCACTTCACTCTTCAGCACGCGCTCGAAGTCACAGGACAGGACCCGTTGGAGGCGGCGCGGTTACTGGCTCTGGTCGAAAATGGCGGCGGGCGTCGCATGGAGTCCAAGCGCAAGGGGTGGAGGATGTTCCTGCCGAGTGGCCTCTTCACCCGCTGGCACGTCGAGTCTGCCGATGCCAAAGCTAAGCCCGCAGAGGCATCGTTCAGCGGTGGGAGCAAGCCGATGGAAGCCTAGGGAGATCATCAGTAAGACAGCAAGGTAGCGAAGGAAGTCTGAAGAGGTGAGTGACTGAGCAACTGGGGGACGACCAGATGCACCCAGCAGCAGCGCTATTACATACCACGAATAGCCACGCACCCACGAACTGTTTCCTGTTGGAACATCGCCTCACACGTGCGTGCTCCCATCGCAGAGAAACGCTGTCATCACTTCTTGAGAGCTTCATGTTGTGGTGCTTCGGGTTTTCTACTCTTCGTCGTCGCGAGCTGCAGCGATGACTCGTTCTTCCGTCGAGTTTGCCTGGACTGTCAAGCCGGAGTTCGCGACCAACGATAGCTCATACAACGTATTCTGCGTGCAATTACAGCAAAGCAGAGTCATCACCCAAAACGTTAGTACGGTACGGCGCATTGAGAAGGTAAACCAACTGCATCAATGAGGTACCTCCAGTTTCTGCAGATTGTACTTGATCGCGTCGAATTTGCGACGCAGCGGACCGTTCCGGAAGTCAAACTGGATGAGCTCCCCCGAAATGGCCTCGACCATGACCTTGTACCGCTCGACCTCTTGGATGTCTCGTGAGGTGGCCTTCACAACCGCCAATCTCATCAGCTCTCCTGAAACGGTCAATTAGACAACACAAGCACGAAATGGACAACACAGTTGAGCCAAAACACACGGTCACGACCACCGCTGCCTCGAGCCTCACGCCTTACCAGTAAAGTCGATCACTCCACCCAGATACTCGTTTGTCCGCACACTCGGCACATCTCGACGCTGCAGCAAGCACCGCGTGTCCAGATAGTGAAAGAAGCACTTGGCTTCAGCGTACTCCTCGAGAGAGGCCGACAGAGCGCCATCTCGAAGCGACGGGTTCGATTCCGTCAGTGCCACAAGCTCCGGAATCACCTGCATCCCATCATCATTCGAAATACCAAAACGATCGTTGCACGCCCTGTTAGATGAGTGCGGAGAATGCCAGCTGTCCCACTTCACAGCAAAACAAAGTGATGGCCGCACCGTTTCCGCTTTGTCCAGCAACCTCCTGGCCTCGGCGCGATCCGAACGGTGGAGCGCATAAATCGCCTGTTTGCTGCAGGAGTGCGGTGTATGCGCGACACATCGACGAACATCTCAGGACTTAGCCACATAACGTTCGTATGTGACCCCACAGACGTCTTGCCGATCGTGTCCGAACCCACCTGGACTTGAGGATCTCCCGCGAGCGCTTGATGATCTGCTCCCTCATCTCATCGGACTCGTGCATCTCTATCCGTGACATTTCACGCACACCAAGATAGTCAGACTTCCATACATCCTCCAATACACCTTACTGCAAGCAACAGTCATCGCGAGAATGCTTGCACGTTCGCTGGAGCGCACGTCTACGTACCGCGGTTCATGTCGACGAAGTCCTGCTGGTCAAGCAGCGGTATCAAGCCGCCTAGGGACCGCACAGCTACGTTCAAAGTGGGCGTGGAGCCTGTCCAGCCTTCCCTCACCGAATCCGAGTCACTCATTCGCACCCGCGTAACCCGCACACTCTCCGGTGAACTGGCGGACTGATTCGGTTGAGTCTCTCTTGGTCGTTTGGCGGGCTTCTTCTTCTCCGCGAACTCGCGGAGAGTATTCGCGTGATACTTCTGCATGTGCTGCTTGACGAAGTGCTGCGCCTTTTGAAAGGGGATGGTCATCCTGCATTTGAGGCAGAAGGCTGCCGCGGCATGGCTCGACGTCAGCTCCTCGACCGGCAGGTGGGCGAAGGACGTCTTGGGGACCAGGCGGACGAAGCCCCAGAGGTCGGGGCGGTGCTGGCGCTTCAGTGCGTACAGGTTAGGCGGAATGGGGGCCCTCTCGCGCTCGGATTGCGCGTACTCGTTGTAGTCCGAGTCTCTGTCCGAGGGCAGCTCTTCTTGGGTACGCAGAGACGCTGCTCTGCTGCTGCCGGTCTCCTCGTGATCCGGCGCAAGCCAAGCGGTCGATGATGGGTCGCGGTGCTGAGAACGCGACATAGCTCGGGTTGTAGCATGGGTCCCGTGTGGTGGTGCATCACGGTCGCCATCGCTGGCGTCCATGAGCGCTTCGCTCGCTTCCATCTTGCTGTTTCCCCCTGGCAACAGCAAACTATCGACGACATTCCAAGCAGGATATGCAAATTAAACGGGCCAGATAATTGTGCTAACCTAACGCCTGACGTTAAAAAGAACGCTGGCTTGAGCAATTCAAACTGCACCAGGAACACTGGCAGATTCCATAACTTTAGTTAGCGTTACCACGACGAAACGCACCATTTCCACTTTGCCCAGCAACTTCACGGCTTCAGCGGCCCGCACAGAGTCGCGACATTGATGCGGCGTATGCACAGCAACCAGAAAACAACATTGAAGCCGCAAGAGCGCACGCTACGTAAACCCAGCGACACTCGATTGCTTTGAAGACCGTGTCCGAACCGCCTTGAGGATCTCCTGTGAGAGCTTACCGGTAATGACTTGCTCACGCTCCGCGCAATGTTCATAATATCTGTGGCCGGCACCGCCACAGCCTATTCACTGCCTTCAACACACCTCACAGGCTGCCACCGCAAACAACACTCGTGCTTGCGCGTGTCCGTGTCGATGAAATCCTGCTGGCCACGCCACCGTGTCAAGCCGACCAGAGAGTCACAAGCTACGTTCGAAGCAGGCGCGGGGTGGCCTCCCTTCGTCGGGTCGGCCTCGCGCATCAGCTTCCGCTTCACGAAGGTGATCGCGTGAGTGCGGGTGGTTTTTGGCTCCTTATTCTCAAGCGTCTCCCCTGCCTTCAACACCCTCGTGCAATACGAACTCTCTTTGAAGAACAAGCGAAAGAAGAGAACCCATACAAACAGACGAACACCACGCAGGCAAATCAGGAGGAGCGCGCGGGGCGAGGTTTTTCCCGAGGTTTTTTCTTTTTGTGGTTGGGTTTTGCGAGGCGAGGAGGAGGGGGGAGGAAATGTGGCTGTGCATATTCATTGCAGAAAGAAGCAGCGAGGCGAAGAGGTGAGTGAGTGCGTAGCCTGTGTAGACGCCGTAGCGAGGCGAGCGGGGGACCAGGAGGCGGATGGAGCGATGCCGATGCGACTGCATCTTTGTGTTGCATCTGTGTCATCATCTCCCCCCCTTCTGAGTCTCCCTGGCGGCCGCAGTAGCTGCAGAAGTTCGCGTCGTGTGCAATCCTCATTAGATGTCCTTCTAGTGCACGCAGTGGCTACTGCTCGAGCGCTGGGGTGTGGGATTTAGCGTGTTGATGGCTTCCGATGGTGACTGGGAATGTTGTGCTTTGTGTGTGTTTCCTTGTGCGCGCGTGTAGCTCTCGCCATCCTCGCGCAGCAACCTCAACCCAACCTCTTGTCAACCATGAGTCACTTTGTGCGCCAGAGCAAGTTCCGCCACGTGTACGTGGAGCCGGCGAAGCTCGAGTCGTGCTACACGAACGTGCGCCTGGCCACGGCCACGGGCGAGCAGAATTATATTAAGGGCAACACCAAGTTCTTCGCCGTGTCTATCCAGGCGGGCGGCGGCGCCATGGCCGTCGTGCCCTACGAGAAAGTGGGCAAGTTCGACCCGGACTTCCCGCTCATCTCGGGCCACCGCGGCGCCATCCTGGACTTCGACTTCAACCCGTTCCACGAACACCTCATTGCTTCGGCCTCGGATGACACCACCATCAAGATCTGGGGCATCCCGGAAGGTGGACTGACTGAGACGTGCGTGGACCCGCTGGTCGACCTGACGGGCCACGGCCGCAAGGTGACGCTCATCAAGTTCCACCCGACGGCCAACAACGTGCTGGGCAGTACGTCGTCGGACTTCAGCGTGCGTCTGTGGGACATTGAGAAGGGCGCGGAGATCGTGAAGCTGGAGGACCACGGCGAGAACCTGATCCAGGATCTGGCCTGGAGCTGGACGGGCAGCATGCTAGCCACGACGTGCAAGGACAAGGTGGTGCGTCTGTATGATGCGCGCTCTGGCCAGGTGGCCGCGCAGAAGGAGAACGCGCACATGGGCACGAAGAGTGTGAAGATGAGCTTCTTGGGCAACAAGGAGACGTTCGTGACGGTGGGCTTCACGCGTCAGAGCCAGCGTCAGTTCAAGGTGTGGGACCCGCGCAACCTGGACAAAGAGCTGAAGAAGGTGGACATCGACCAGGCTGCAGGCGTCATCATGCCGTTCTACGACCCGGACACGAACCTTCTCTACCTCTGTGGCAAGGGCGATGGCAACATCCGCTACTACGAGATGTCGGAGGGCGAGCCCTTCGCGTTCCCCATCAGCGAGTACCGCTCCACGACCTCGGCCAAGGGTATGGCCATGATCCCGAAGCGTGGATGCGATATCATGAAGTGCGAGACCACGCGTCTGCTGAAGCTCACGTCCAACGCCATCGAGCCGCTGCACGTGTTCGTGCCGCGCAAGTCGGACGCCTTCCAGGACGACATCTTCCCGGACACATACGCGGGCGTTCCTTCCATGACCGCCGACGACTGGTTGGGCGGTGCGGACAACTCCCCGGCACTCATGTCGCTCCGTCCCGAGATGCAGGGCAAGATCACCAACGATGGTAAGCGCGCACGCTCGGCATCCAAGACTAACAGCGTGGGTGCGGGAATCGCGGCGCGCGTGGCTCGCTTCGCACGCGGCGGCAGCAAGGCGGACAACACGCCGGAGGGCAAGGTCAAGGCCGAACTGGAGGTCGCCAACGCACGAATTGCGCAACTGGAGAAGCTGCTGCGGGAGAACGGCATCTCGTATTAAAAGAGGCGAGAGACCGTCTGACTGGCTGTCTGAGAAGAGAGTTTGTTGGCGGGGCTGAATTGTCCTTGGGGCGGGTGGAGATGGGGGACGGATTGATATGGTAGTTCGCGATGAAGACGACACTGATTGCCGCTCGTTTTCTGTTTTGGCTTCCAGTGGGAACCAATACTTATTAGATTCGCGAGCAAACAAGCGGCTTACGTACGCACCAAGCGGAACGCAGGAAACCAGAAAAACCAAGAAGGAGAATGGAAGAATACACGAGTGCAAGTTTGAAGAACGTCGCGTTTCGGGTCGGGCCGATTTCCTCTGCTTTGCTGGCGTGCTTGTGTTTCGGCAGTCGTCTATTGTACGTCGCCACCGCATGTGGCCGAGTTGAGTTGAGCGCACCGAAAGGCCAGGATTTGCTGGGGACATTCGGAAGCGGCAAGTTGATCATACCTGGAGCTGCGGCATGGAGACGATGTTGCGTCGTAGCGACTGAAAGTCCCACGACAGGATGTCGAGGGTCTGCCATGCGCTCTCGCCAGTCGCGGCTGTGAAGCCCACCCAGGCTCGCCCATGACACAGCTCGAGTGTGTTCTCTATTCGCAGTGGCACGGTCAGCGCCGGGCTGTCCATGTCGTCTAGGTATATCGCCAGCAGCCCGATGCCCGAACGCCAGGCTCCCGATGAGAAGAAGCGGCCCGCCAACGTACTCGCCGTGAACGCCCCGTCGAACAGCCTGCACAATTGCAACAGCAAGTGTAAGGACTCCCAGACACGCCACAAAGTTTACGTGACGGCGATCGTCACAACAGCGCATGGAGGAAGCGACGTACATGCTTTCGTCGAGGTTGGGCTCATACGTGATGCGCACTGTGTGGATGTCTTCGGCCATATCTGGGAGGTTGCTGGTGGAGCCGAGCGAATGGGTGTGGTTGGGTTGCACGGCGGCACCGCTTCCGCTCACATGCACGCTGATGTGGTTTTCGTAGACATCCAGCAGCTCTGGATTGAACCAGGTATCGAATTCGACGGCGAGCGCGTCATGCAGTCCACCGTAGCCGAGCGCCATGCCCCCAGAGCCCAACGCAAGCTCCTGTTGGATGTCGTTTTGTACCACAAAGGCAAATCCATCGCCGCCCCGTGATCGGCAATTCGTGTTCACGCTATCCATCACGCGGCACACCGTTGAAGGATTGGCGGCGCGGAACGAGAAGGTTGTCGTGAACCCTTCACGCACGTTCATCTGCCGCGGATACCACGCTGCGCCGGTGAGGAATGACTGCGACGCCGTTAATCGCAGCGTTGAGCCGCATGCTCCCGTGATGTCTACGGCGTCTACTGACTCCCCCAACGTTGACGCATTGTAGACGAACACTTGCTTCGCTGGAAAGGGTACAGCGGTCCTGGCATTCGTAGGAAGTGAGCGTGCAGTTGCGCCGTCAATGTACGTAGCGCTGCGACTCTCTCTCACGACGCATACATGCGAACACGTCGCAGTGGCAGATCCGATCGATGCTGTTGTGTCGAAGCCGTCACAGCAAGATGTCGATGCATTGCAATTTTGTACCTGTGGAGCTTGTCAACAGGAGGGAAATGAGAAGGTGCAAGCCTCAATGATAGATTGGAGACGGGATACTGGTCGTACATGGGCGTCTCCGTTGACATAGAGGCCGAAGTGGCCTTGGTCTCCGATTTCTCCGGTGGGCCCAAGCGTGGGAGATGTACGTGCGGCGACAGCCTCGGGCAGTGCGCTGAGGTTCATCAGCATCTGCGCGTTGAATTGGGGGAAGGAAAAATCTGTGGATCATCACGAGGTGAGGAAAACTCAACTTGCTCGCAGGGAAGGCGAAAACATCGGCTGTGTCCGGCGTACCTAGTGCCGGCGTCTCTACGCAGGAAGAGAGTGGGGAGTTAATGCCGATCACGGCGTCTGGGAGCATCGGGCGGCGCCCGTACAAGTCAACATTCTGCCACTCAAGTGGCCACCGTCTTTGATCCTCGGTGAGTGGCGTGACCTTCACTTCGTAGCTCATAGCGCTCTCCAGTTCGATTAGCGTCGTGGATGTCACGTTGCCTACCACGACGACGTCTTCGGCCAAGAAGCTAGCGTCTGCGCAGCGTTTCCAGGCCACGAGATAGCCGGTGACAGTCATGCTCTCCCACACGTCATCCGGTGCGCGCCAGTTGACATCAAGCCCGTGCGCAGCCACGTTGGAGATGATCGGCACCTGTGGTGCGGTGACGGGTGCGGCGTACGAAAGCGAGGGAGCCTCGCCGACGAGCTGGAGTAGATGCCCGTTGTGAACGCGGACTACCGATGGGTATGTCGGATTGGCGAGCCATTGCGGGGCAGCGGCAGGCAGTCGACACTGCAACTCCACCTCCGGTACAACGTGCACAACATCCAGGCATTCCACGCCATCAACGGTGATGACTGCGTCTGCTGTGCCAAAGTGCTTCCCGCTGACGGAGAGCAGCTCGCCACCCTCTCGAGCGCAATTGTATGTGGTTGCTCGGGGCAGTGACATGGGTGCACACATCGCCGCGGAAGAGTGATGGAAGCCATTGGTCCAACGCTCGAGCTCTGTACAATTGAGTTGTGGCAGCGTCGAATCCTCGTCGTCGCTGTTGCTGCTGTCTGGGAAATGCTGGTAGCCGTAGTATTTGTCGATGCACCCGCGCACCTTCGTGATGACTGGCGCCTTGGTGAATGCCACCCAATCCAGCGAGAAGCTTTGGCCAGTGATGCCGTTGTGCGACACACATGGGTGGAATCGTACGCGGCGGATAACGCCTGTGACGTGTTGCCAGATGGGGATGTAGTAGATGTCGTCCTGTTCGAGCGTATTCGTGTGAAGCTCGAAGGGAATGCGCACGGGATCGTGAAGCACACGCCGGTCGGTCGTCGCCCAGGCGTTCGTCTCGGACGGAGCTCGCTCCAATGATACCATGGCCAAGTCGCATTGGCCGAGGTACTTCATGCGGAAGACCAGGTGGTCGCGCTCGTCCGCGCCTACATACACATGCAGTTCCGGCGAGTCCACGAAGGCGAGATCCGCGTCGCCGCTGTCCAGCACCACGCCACGCAACCGGCCGTCGCCCGCGTCGACCTCTACTCCCATCTCGAGCGAGCTCGACTGGCCCCAGCCGTTCCTGCCGTCGTCAAAGTTCCAGCGGACTAACAGAAACCATGTAACGTCGTGAATGCCGAGAACAGAGATGGAAGGTTGAAGTCACGGAAGGAACTTACGGGCGATGGAGTTCATCACTTGTTGGGGTGGAGACACCGAGGCGGCGTCAGTTGTGACGAGTGGCAGCAGCACAGCAAGCAAGACGAAGGCCGCATGCTGCAGTATCAGCACGCGCGGGCGATCAAGCAGATGTGCGAGACTCATTGCGAGCGATCCAACTGCGATGAGTATCAAAAGCCGACCAGAGAAATCCTGGACGCCCCTTCAGGGTGGTTGAGGCGGTTCGGACACCCAGCGTCAGCGACAATTGTTCATGCATGCTACCGCCCCTGCCTGGGATGTGGGTGCCCACGAATGCATGCATGAAAACATGCTAGTGCATCAAGAGCTTGGCCACAGAAGGCGGGGCTCATGCTCATGACATGATACGATGCGATGTGCTTCCCGTTACCAGTCCCAAAATGCTTCGGACAAGAGTTGCACCATCATTTTCTCCCGGAATGATGATCACAACGATTCTTCATTTACAGGCCTTTCGTCGGATGAAATTCCGACGGAAATGGGGTTGCTTTTTATTGGCCAAAATTTCTGGCAAATACGGCGAAGCAGGTTGCGTTTATTGAACAAAATTGCGGGCAGCCACAAAGAAGAACACCGGAAGGCGGAAGGACGCGGGCAAGTTCGG
>MBAC02011436.1:0-14176 GCA_001712635.2 Nothophytophthora sp. Chile5
ATGGTGATTTGTATAAGTAACATCGTCTGTAAAGCGAGGGAGGCCATTTGGAGGCTCCAAAATGGCCGCTTTTTTCACTGCTTTTGGTTCATCCAAGTTTGATATAAGTTACTTGACTTTCGAAACGGATACCAACTGTCCTGCTTCTTCCGCACGGAAATGATTGCTACGTGTTCTATCTTGAATGAAAGATATATTGGCGTAATCATTTCAGATCGGAGGAGCCAACCGACCATGTTAATGCTTTTACTTAGAATCTCCAGGCAGACGGACTAACGATGCCGCGTCGACAGGTGGGGCGACGCGACCTACATCTTGTTCATGGACGCCACGTCCACCGACTGCACGTAGTCCTCGAACTGCTCGATGGCCTCCGTGATGTCGTCCAGCAGCACGATGTCGTCGACGATGATGCACTGCACCAGCAGCTTCTTGATGCCGAAGGCCACGGGCACCAGCTTGTGGCCCTCGCCCCAGCTCAGACCCTCGATGGGGAGCGCCTTGATCTTGGCCGCCAGCTCCTCCAGGTTCGTCTCCGCCTCCCACGGCTTCACCTCCAGCACCACCTGCGAGCGCTCCACCGGTTTCTTCTTCTCCTTCTTGGCGGACGCGGCCTTGGCGGCCTCGGCGCGCTTGGCGGCCAGCGCCTTGGCGGCCTCGTCGTCCTCCTCGTCGTCGTCGCCGAACATGTCGTCGTCGTCGTCATCGTCCTCCTCCTCCTCCACCACCTCCTTCTTGGCCGGGGCCGCCGCCTTCTTGGCCGGAGCCGGAGCCGCCGCCTTCTTGGCCGGAGCGGCCTTCTTGGCCCCCGCGAGCGGCTTCATGGGCTTCACGCCCTTGGCGGTGGGGTGCAGCACCGAGTACTTGGCGGTCTGCACCAGCGCGAACTTGGTCATATCGGTCGGCATCTTGGCGGCAATGGGCGGATAGCGAATTGACTCCCTCGAGATCGCCAAGCAGCCGCGATTTTCTGCGAGCCACCCGTTCCCCAGTCCCCACAAAATTCACCAAATTCTGCAAAGTACGATCCGGTTTCAAAGGGATACAGCAATCAAGAGGTGATATCGCCTCAAAACCTGGCACTTTGCATCTTTTGTCTTGAAAACGATGGAAAGCGACCTCTGTTTACCAATAGTTGCTGGGAAATGTGACGTTAGAATGTGCGGTCGAAATATCGCAATAAAGCGATGGTTTCATTGGGTGATACTCGCTCCATCTTATTATCAGCCAATGCCAGTCCAGTAATGCGTCGCCAAGTGGTTTCAGCCAGCCAGTCCGAGTTCAGCAGCTCCATCCGCCTCAACATCGTCGTCGGCGCGTCAGAACAATGCCGGAAGCCTCACGGTCAGAGCTGCAGGGCGTCCTGGAGGCGTATCGCGCCATGGAGCCCGTGCGGCGCATCCTGGATGGCATGAAGACTCACTTCGGCACGCAGCAGCAATGGGCCTCCCTCGAATTCCAGGTATCCACGCAGTGGTCGGCCCAAAATGGGGAATGATACATGCTTTGAGTGGCATCAATGACTGGCTTGCACTGACTCAGTAATGCCGTGCCATCCCAATAGACTCAGGTGATGGCGGTGGTGGTGAACGACCCAGTATGCGACGACTTCGCCCCACAGAAGAAATACACCTACAGATTCCTCAAGAGCTACCTCGAAGGTGAGACCGTGGCCGCACTTGACCTGCTTGCGCTGAAGATGCTGACCCCAGACTGCTTGGATGGCTGATCGTTCGTCCTCGGCAGAGATCGAGACGGTGCAAGCCGACGCCGACGACTCGCTGGTCGCGGCTCTCATGGAGTTCGTACTTAACCCGAAGCTGGCGCAGGACTCGCTCAGTGCTGAGGACATGCACCACCTTTCGTACTCCGTCCCAGTTCCTGACGCCCCGTCCGTCGTCGTGACCTGTCGAGTGGCTTCCGTGTTCAACGAGGTCGGCTTGAAGCTCTGGGAAGCTGGCTGGATGCTGGCGGAGTACGTGCTGGCTCACGACCTGGAGTTCCGGGACAAGACTGTCCTGGAACTAGGCGCAGGCGTCGGGTTCACGGGCCTCGTCTTGGCCTGCGCGTGTCGAGCCAAGCGCGTGATGCTCACGGACTACGCGCCGAACGTCATGCAGAACCTACGCTACAACGTGGAGGTCAACGCCGGCAAGTTCCGCTGTCCCGTTGAGGTCCAGGTACTGGACTGGGATACTTGGCAGCCGGACAACGACGTCGACAATCAACCGGATGTGTTGCTGGCCGGCGACTGCGTCTACGACGTGGACAGCTTCCCGTCCTTAATGCGCGTGTTGCAGGGCTTCCTGGGCTCGAAGACCCAGCGCGAGGCCATCTTTGCGTCCACCATCCGCAACCAGAAGACGTTCCAGGCGTTCCTGGACCAGCTAGAGACCCATCGGATCCGCTACGTCGACATCACAGCCACCGCGCTGGAGACCATGGGCGAGCAGCTCTATGCGTACGAGAATCGAGAGCAGATCCGGCTGTGTCGGCTGACCAGATATGCTCCAGCCTGTCCCGCTTCGGACTGACGAGTCCAAGTATATTGAGCTTACCTGACCCCAAATAGACCGACAAATCGTCGACGCGAGTCATGGGACAGCCTCCACCATCGCACGACAGCTTCACTCGCCTTCTGCTGAGCCCTCAACTGAGCCCTCCACCCTCACGACCCACGCATTTTTATAGAAAGTAATCAGGAAGCGAAACTCCTCTGACCTCATGCCGCTGGCCAGAGCCGCTGGCCAGAGCCGCTGGACAGAGCGGCCTTCTCCTGCCTTCTCCTTCTCGTCATTTCTCATTCCGGTTCGTCATTGCTCAAGCTGTGAAAATGTCGACGAAGCTGCTGAATGATGTCGAGACGGGCAGGTCCAGCGTGAAGTTCGATCCGCTCGGGACCCCCGAGACGCCCAAGGATGAGTTTCGGCTCTCAAGCGCCGACGATTCCTACCTCGAAAGTCCTGGAGCTTCGCTACCCGTCTTACTGGCGATCTCCATGCCTCGAATGGCCATCCGCATGGCTTGGGCCGCGCAATGGGCCGCTTTGGGGCCGTATCTCCAGACGCTTCTGCCTCGCTACGCCGTGCAGCTCACGCAGATCATCGGGCCGTTGACTGGCATCCTGGTGGGGCCGATCATCGGCGTGTTCAGTGACCGGAGTACCTCCAGATATGGCCGTCGTCGCCCGTTCCTGGTCGCAGCAGCAGTCGGCAGCATCGTCTGCTGGACGCTCATGGGCTTCACTCGCGAGATGGGCGACGCGATGGGCGACGTGGGCAGCGGCAAGCCTGGAGAAGTCACCGATCGATCCTGGACCGCAGCCTTCACGATCTTCTTCTACCTCTGGATGGATGTGACGGTCAACGTCGCACAAACGCCGGTCTTGCTCTTGATCGCGGACTTCGCCGGTCCTCGCCAGACCACAGGCGCGGCTTTGGGGCAAGGCTGGTCCACGCTCGGCGCCATCGTCGTCGCAGGCTACATCCAGATCTTCGGCGCGGCCTACAACTCGCTGCACTACTTCCTCGGGATGCTATCTCTCGCCTTTGCTGTCTGTGTCACCATCGCCTGCCTCGCAGCCAGGGAAACGCCACTGAAACGCACCGGAACCACCGAATTGTCGACTTTCCAGACCATCGTGTTCGCCTTCCGCTCCATAATCACCGGCCTGCGCTCTCTCCCTGGCGTCCTGACAGTCTTCGCCCTCATCTTCTTCCTCAATCAGTACGGCTTCACGGCTTACAACGGCAGCAAAGGACAGTTCTTCGGGCTCGAAGTCTTCGATGGCGCCGCCGCCAACGCCGCCACTTGTGGCGATGCTTGCTCCGAAGCGCAGCGCAACTACAACCACGGCGTTCGATTGGCCGGAGGATTGGCAGATCTGCTCTTCAGTGTCGTTGGGTACCTGTACTCGTGGCTTCTGCCGCTTCTGGTGCGTCGCTATGGCGCCCAACAGGTCGTGACCTTCGCGATGCTCCCGCAGACGCTGCTGATGGTCATGGCCTTCTCGGACCTCGTGGCTCTCGACGTGGCGATTGTGGCCAGTATCTCCATCACAATCGGCACGCTCTTCTCGCTGCTGGTGCCGCTTGTCATCCACGTTTTCGGCCGACAAGCCGACATCGGCATGTACGTGGGGGCCCTCAACTCGGCCAATTGCTTCGGTCAGCTGCTGAACTACGCGGTGGGAGCTGCGTTGGTCGAGACGTCGCTGGGCTTCAAGCTGCCGGTCTTCGTGGGTGGAGCCGTGAGTCTCCTTGCCTTCCTTGTGAGCGCCGTGTGCTTCAGAATCCGAATGAACTCCATGTAAAACGTAAAAATTAGGTTAGAGAGCAAGGAATTGCCCCATATTCAGACGATTTAGCTATGACTTCCAGCTGTGACGGCCCTCTTCTTCTTCGTGACAATGAGCTGCTTCTTGCCGGCTACTTCGTGGTCGTCCTCGCTGTTCAAATGGCGGTCGAGGTCTGTAAGACGCAGGCCACACAGCAACACAAGGTCAGCAACCCACGAGCGGCAAACAAAAGGCGACGTACCCACCATTCGACCACTTACGCTCCAGCTCCTCAAGGAGCGACGCCACCGTCGCCACGTCCACCGCACGCCGTCGTTTCCCATTGCGGAGGTTGAAGAACGTCCGCAACGTCCAGTCCGACGCCCCGTCGGTCGTCTCCGACCCCAGTGCTACCGACGACGAGTCACCTCCCCTCGCCTCTTGCTCACTAGCAGCTGACAACAGCAGCCGAACCACGCGCGTCCAGCCAGCTCGACAGGCGACGTGGAGAGCGGAGTCTCCGCTGGAATCCACCGCGTCCAGCCGTGCGCCTGAGCTGAGTAGTAGCTGAACGACAGACACGTGGCCCGGTCGACAGGCTTCGTGCAGCGGCGTACTGCGACTCGCAGTGGAGTCTATCAGGTTCACATCCGCGCCTTGAGCGATCAGATGCCGAGCATGAGCCTCCCATCCGTTGCAAGCAGCCACATGCAGCAGGGAATCGCCTCCCAGACCGCCTCGGAACGCCTGGAGCACGTATTGCCGACGAGACTCCTCCCTCAAGAAGCCAGAGCGACCGTAACTCGCCTTCACTCGCCCCCAATAGCCCTCGATCGTCTCGGAATCGTCGAGTACTCGCTGCCAGAAGCGGATCGTATCCAGCAGCTTCTGGTGGCGACGACGCAGTTTGGCCGCGTGTTTCGCCTGCAACGGCCGCTGCTGAGCACTCAACGGGTTGCTCTCCGATAGCAATCGCAGCTCTAGGGTCTCCAGCTGGCTCTCCACCGCCCAACTCGCAGCGTGAAGTCGCTCCACACGCTCCTGCAGCTCTCGGACGCGCTCCACACACATTTTATCAGCAAATTGAGCGGGCAACAGCGCCTGATCCAGAGCATTCTGGAATTTCTGAAGGTGCTGGGCAGTCGGTCGCCTCTGCAGCTGCATGAACTCCCACACCGAAGCATCTGCTACCGCCACCGAACGCTCGGCATCCCGTTTCTCTTGCGTCTGCAGCTGCTTCGCCTCAAACTGAGCGGTCTCCACTTGGTGGTTGAGTTGGTTGTCGCGCTCCAGCTTGACTTGAATCACTTGCTGCCTCTCGTTCTCGAAGACGTGCCTGCTCTCCGTGTAGATCCGTTGGTACTCGAGCACTTGGGTCCGATACGCGCGGACTTCCTCTTCCTTGCGAGCAGCCAATAGCTGACGCTGCGCTTGAGCCTTCATTATTGCTTCGACTGACGAGGAAGAGGCTCGAGAAACGAGAGGAGGCGCTTCCACCTTCTTGCGGACGATCGACACGGGTTCCACAGCTACTGCCACCTCTCCAGCGTCGACAGAAGGACGGGGAGCCGAGCATCGAGTCGGGAAGTACCTCGAAACGTCCAGAGCTGACGGCAATCGCGTCGTGAACGAGGAAACCTCTCGCTTCGGTCGGTCAGGGACGGGGGAGTTCACCTTTGGCTCAGGATCACAATGTGCTGAGGACAAGGCACCGTCGCTGGCTTCCGCCACCTCCAAACCAGAGCTGGACGATCCGGAATCCACAGCCGTCTCCTCTTCGCGTTTACGACTTGATCTCGGTGTAAACCTTTCAGCTTGGCCATAAGCGGAGCTAACAACAGGGACTTCGGATTGGAGAGCGGGATCTACTGGCCGCTCGTCAAGTTGGAGTGACGTGAAGCGCGAACGCTCCTTACGCTTCCGTTCCATGCGGCGGCGTGCAAAGAAGCAGCGCGCCATGCATTGCAAGATCAGCACTGCGGACTCTGCGGACTCGGTGTTGCCTACTGGGACCGGAGAGGAAGCGACTTCGACTGTGACGTCCTCATCCGGAGCAGAGGGGTCCACCGACGCCTGAACTTGGATGGCGGTCTGGTCTGGGCCTTCTTCGCCACCTTCCTCGGCAATTTCAGGCTTGATTGGGCCGTCACCTTCCGCTTGAGCTTCAATTTGACTTTCAGCATCGGCTTTCACTACGTTCGGAGCGTCGACTTCGTCCTCATGAGACTGACTGTCAGGCTGACTAAGAGTTTCTGCTTCGCCTCTCGCTTCTTGGACACGGACGTCCTCTCGTTGCAGGTCTGTCATCTCGTCATTGACCTCAACCTCCGCCTTCACTGAGTCGTAATCGCCTGCCACTGCAGCCTCAACTGCATTTGACTGGACAACTCGATCGGCTGCTGAGGCAGAAACCTCTTCGCTTCCTTGCTTCTCCTCTTGTTGTTGGTCCTCTTCATCATGGCTTTCCGCTGGAATTGCCGGCGGATTCTCAAACAGAACCCTCGACGATCGCACACCTCCAAGTGGAGTGCGAGGCCGACTGACTGCTCCACCGGATGAGGGACGAGAAGACCCATCACGAGCTCGCGAAGACTCGGAGCCCTTGGCGGAGCGTCCTGTCCGCGCCGTTAGCTGTTGCTCCGTAGGCGTCCGCACCAGCACGAGTCTCCCGGAGTTCATGGGCGTATTCGAAGCCACCGCGATGGCTTGACGAACCTTCTCCTCGAACTCGGGCGTGATCGCAGCCTGCACCGCCGCGTAACTCTCTTCAGTCGTAGCTCCATCGACTTCTTCGCCCTTCCCCGCTTCTTCCTGCTCCTGCTGCTGCTGATGGAAGCGCAGGAACTCCTCGGGCGGCTCCCATGCGCACTCCCCGGTCACGTGGTTGTAGTAGTAGGGCAAGCCATCGCCTTCGTTGAGGAACAGCATCCACGGACACGATCCGCCGTCCGAAGAGTGCTCGGAAGCCCACGCCACGGCCCCCTCCGAGACATGCGGAGGCTGGTCGTGGACCGAATCCCCCTGGACTCCGCCGCCATCTTCTTCTCCGTCTTCGGCCTCCTCGCCATCCCCACTCAGCAGGCGATTGAGCTCGTCCATCTGCTCCGCAGTCGTCGGTCGCGTCTTCCTGCCGGACGGCACCGCCAACACTTGGCCGTCGTCGACGTGAGCTGTAGGCGGAGGCGTCCAGCGAGTCTCCAGGGTGTGGACGTTGACGTAGTAGAGCTGGCCGCTCTCGTCGAAGGCTTCGGTCCACGAATCGACCACTGCAGCCATGCTCACAGCCGGCACAGCCGGTGCGAAGTGCGGCGGGGGCTCCCATGTCGTCTCCCCCGTACTCGCGTTCCAGTAGTAGGCCTGGTTGCTGGCCTCGTCGTGCCGCACTTCCCAGCGATCGGCGGTGGCTTCCGACGCCGACTGCTCTCCCTCCATGAGGCCTGCTCCCTCTGGTCCGTCGTATCCCCCGCGTTTCCTCGAAGAGACACCTGAATCTGGCCAGTCGAGGCGAAAGCTGCTACCAGTCGCCTTTGGAACTGCCCACCTACCGTCAAAACCCCGCAGCATTCATCCCAACACACCGCATTAAACTGCAGCAAGAACGTCCAAACGATGATTTCCGGTCCTGAGCGCTGTATTCTCAAAGAGGAGAGAAGCGTGAGTTGGGCGGCAGAAGGAGAACCGAAAGGGCTAGCAAGATCAAGAACTACAGCCGAGGTGGCAACGAAGGGCAGTGCTGCGCCGGACTTCAGGCCGTCTACTTGGCCATCTCCGCCACCAGCTGGTCGTCCTTCTCCTGGCGGCGGCGACGCACGTCGTGGTTAAATATGCGCGCGATGTTCACCTCCGTGGTGATGATCTGGTCGCGCAGGAACGACAGGTCCGCGTCGATTTGCTCCTGTTGCAGCACAGCAGCCAGAGCACTCCGTCAGACTTCAGCCACCTCTCACTAGACCAGGGCGGCAACGGAGACCGTACCAGACGCTCGGTGGCAGTAGCCACGTTCTGCTCCAGCAGCGTCAGCGCCTCGTCGTACGGGTACTCCACCATCACTTGCGCCTGGCAGAAAGGCAGCAATCATTGCAGCACATATGAGCCACCAACATCATCGAGAGCGGCAGACGAAAGGGAGCTTAACGTACGCCGAGCCAGATGCAGACTTTGCCCACGGAACAGTCCACGTTGGCCTTGGCGTACACGTTGTCGGCCAGGTTGAAGCGCGTCTGCAGCGCCTCGCCCTGCTCCTGCTTGGCCACGAGGTGCTGCAACACCGACAGGTCCTTGCGCGTCTCCGGGATCTTGCGCTGGAACGACTCGCGGTTCTTCTGCAGACTCGTCTCCATGAACTTGTACTTGCTGTACATCTGCTGCAGCGCGCCGACCAGCGGCTCGATGGAGCGGATGCCGATGGAGCTCATGAAGGCGTCCACCGCTTCCTGCACATGGTGGATAACGACCGAGTTAGAGACTAGCTGCTGGGTTTTGCTGGCTTCTAGAGGGCAATGACGCTGCGTTGGAGCCCGGGAAAGAGGGAGCGTACCACGAACACGGCCGCGGGGATGCCGCGAGGGTTGCGCTCGCCCACGATGCGCTCGCTGAGGCGCGCGAGCGCCTCCGGACTCTCGGGGATGGCGTCGGGACTTGACATGCTGCTTGGCTTGGAGATAGATGGCTGTTGGATCGGGCGGGGTTGGAGGGGAATGATGTGGTGGAGCTCCTCGATTAGGTGCGAGTAATTGTGTTAAGTGCGCATGTGGGAAGTGGCAAAATGGCTTACGAATGTAGATGCAATATATGTCGAATATTACGAAATACGGTTGATACTGACATACCGGGAATCTCTTACCGGTTCTGGTGAGCACCTGTAAACTAAGTGCAGGTTACCGGTACATGTCAACTTTTCGTTGCCTTCCAACCGGACGGAGGTGAAGAAGCAACAGAGAAAAAGCAACGTCTTTCGCGAGGTTGTATCGCTCTGAACTCGTTTGTGATTGAAGTACAGGCAGTGCCGACCGTGCTGGAAGTGTGCAACAACCCAAACTCGCGGTATTCTTCGCACAGAGAACAAATCCGTGACGCTCAACCGTCTGCAGCGCTACATGCATTTGCATTGACAGACCGAGACGTTCACTTATTCCGCACGGAGTAACGTTCCGGACAAGCACATGCCTGTCAGAGGTCAGCCATCCGAATTGGCTACGCTACGCTACGAATTAAATCGCTACTTTCCAATACTTGAACACTTGGCGTTCTGGTGTAGAAGTATGCCAGTCAAGCATTGTGCCGGGTCTTGCTCCCCCGGAATGGCTCGGCACGCAGCTAGGTCCGCTCGGATGGGCGGCAACTTCCTGTGAGGACTGTGCCGGTGCGGCCAGCAAAGCCATCCATCCACCCGACACCACCAGCAGCGTTTCTCTGCTGGCGGTCTGCCACAAAATCGCTGTGGTCCGCCCATCGAGCCCGAGTCACGTCAGTTTGTAACACCAGCCTCTTCCACTCTTGCTCACGCCGCATTCAGTCGCTCGGTCGGGGGTTCTTTATCCTTGGTGAGACGGTCGCCAGCCAGCGCGGTGCAAAAAAAGCCAGAGAGAGCTGCATATAGGGGAGGGGTTACCGCTAGATTTCAAATTCAAGTTGCTGATTGGCGGACGGCGCTTCGGATTAGCCACTCATCGCGCGGAATCGGCTCTTCACGATCCGAACAAATGCAAAACGCGACGCAATACGAGGTGCCCAACCTATCGTCCCGGCCTCGCCTTTGCCTGTGGACATGCAGCAGCGCGTTTTCTAGTGCCCGCCCCACCACATGGCCGCAACCGCGCGCACTCAGCGTCAACCCTGACACCGCCTAACCAATCCGCGGTCTTCGTCGCTTCCGAACCGCTCCTCACGATTAACAACAGGCCTATCAGTCGCACATCATCCAGCCGTTTGGGTCCTTCGCACTCCGCTCCCTTGCGAGTCACTTTGCTTTTCTTTCCTCTCGTGAAAAGGAACAGCTCCCCATCGAGCGCGCAGGTTTGGCAAGAAGCTTGCTCGCCGATATCCGCATAGAGTTCCTGGCTGTCTCTATACCCGAAGCCACCATGTTCCGCTTTGCGCTGGCCGCGGCCGGCCTCACCGCCTACCTGTCCGCTGTGGAGGCGTCCGTGTCCGTGACCATCTCCAACAGCTGCTCCGAGTCCGTGGCGCTCTACGACAACAGCGCCACTGAGACGCTCGCTGCTGGCGGCTCCACCACGCGCACGCTCGCCAACGGCTACGTGGGCATGTACCGCAACGGCGTGTCCGACGAGGCGACCCGTAAGTTGCTTTTTTTGCATTTATGAGTGGTGTATCTGTCAATTTAACCCTCGTTTTGTCGACTTTTCAACTGCATTCTGACTCTTTGCTCTGACTCCTGTTGCAAATTGATAATGACATGCAGTGGCCGAGATCTCGGTGGATTCGGACGGCACGCCCTGGTTCGACATCAGCATCATCCCGCCTGACTCGGGGAGCTGCACGAGCCTGAGCGCCTGCCAGTCGCAGACGGGCAACACGGGCTTCAACACGGCCATCCAGATGGCGCCGCAGAGCAACATCGGCGAGGACACGTGCGAGACGCTGACCTGCGAGGCCGACGGCTGCTCGGACGCCTACCAGTACCCGAGCGACGACACCAAGACCCACACGTGCCCGGAAGGCACGGGCTTCGAGATCATCTTCTGTCCGGGCGGCTCCGGCGGCAGCAGCACCAGCACCAGCACCAGCACCAGCACCACCAGCGCCAGTACGTCGAGCAGCACGCCGGAGCCGACCACGGCCACGCCGACGCCTACCACTGCGACCCCGACGCCCAGTACTGCCACTCCCTCGCCGTCGCCATCGGAAGCGTCGGCGTCGGCGTCGGCTTCGGCCGCAAGCCACGGTCAGGAGGTGGAGTCGGAGGCTTACACGGGCAACTTCACGCTCAGCAGCGCCAGCGCCAGTGCCAGTGCCGCTTCCGCCGGCACCCAGAGCTCGAACAGCCAGGGCAACGCTGGCGTCGAGGCTGCTGGAGATACCACGACCGCCCCAGTGGCCACGTCCAGTGGTGCGACGACCGAGACCACGGGCACGACGACTTCGTCCAGCGGCTCGGACGGTGCTGTGGAGGTGAGCACGCAGTCCTCTGGCAGCGGCAGCTCGTCGTTCACGATCATCTTCGCCGCGGGCGTCTGCGTGCTCGGTGTGGCGTCGGCTGGCTTCATCTACGCCGTGCGCCAGAAGAAGAAGAAACTGGACATGGAATCCAAGAGCCCCATGGAGACTGTGGATCGCTCGTGCCGCGACATCTCGGTGCTCGTGTCCACGCCGGAGTCCCTCAGCGCCCGTTTGTAGCCAAGCATCTAGAGTCCAGTCATTATTACGCCTTCCTTCCACCACAAGCGTTCGGCTGCTCCACCTCGCGACGTGGAGCTTTTGGACATCTCTTTCCCTTGTTTATAGCTTTCTGTTGTGCGTGTGGTGTGCTCACTCCTTCAAGTCGAAGTACACGCAAATGGTTTTCGGAAATAATGACCTGGCTAGCTTGTCTATCTGTTGCGTTGCCGTGTCTTCTGGATGCTTTGGTTCTGCTTCTGCAAGTGCTGCGATCGGAGTCTCGCGGTCGCCTTGCTTCGAGATCTGAAACGCCGTGCGGCGCTTCAGTCTTGAATCTCAATCGCGACGTGAAGGGACTGCAACATGTCGACGACCGAGGAGACTGCGATGCCAGAGCAAGAAGAAGGGGATCAAGAGAAGCAGGCACCACTTGATCAAGGCGTGGACGAAGGTGACGATCCTGCGCCACTGACGCGCGTGCAGGTTTCCAAGAGCTTGAGCGTGCTGGGACGCAATCCGTTCACGCAAGCGCACGTTTACACCACCGCAGCACTCTCGAAGCTGCGACTCTCCGATCTTGCGGCACTCCGCGACTTCCCGCACCTCCAGCACCTCGCATGCAGCCAGAACGAGCTTCGAACATTGGCGCCACTGCAGCATTTGCCACTGTTGCTGACTCTGGACGCCGCCGATAATCAACTCACCGACGTGCTGGACTTTCAGGTCCCCAAGTGCACTCCAAACAACGCGTGGGTGGATGGCGCGCGCTGGATTGGCTCGCTACTGCGCAAGGCCATACTGAACGGCAACCAGATCACCGCCATGCCGCGAAGTGAGCTTGCAGCCACGCACCCATTCCTGCTGGAGCTTCGCTTGGCTCACAACGACATCGAGGAGATCTCAGGCGTGAGCCAATTGCGGTTCTTGCGCGTGCTGGACCTCTCGCACAATCGCCTGACGTCCATGCGCGGTCTGGCCACGGACGAGGCATCGCCACGTGGCCTCCAGGCGCTGGAGACGCTGCTATTGAGCCACAATCAGCTCACGACGATCGACGCCAGCGTGTCATTACTCCCGCGACTCGCACACTTGGACGTGGCTCACAACCAGCTCGAGGCCCTCTCGAACCTTGGAGTGCGTGTTCTATCCGACAAAAGCGCAGTCTAAATCGACTTCCGAGGTCTAACAGTTCCTGTGGCTTGTGTTGGCAGGATTGCACGCGATTGCAACGACTGGAGCTCGCACACAATCTCGTGGCCGACGTCAACGAGCTCAATGGCCTCTCGGGTCTCCGCTACCTCGCGCAACTCTCCCTGATTGGCTGTCCGCTCGTCGAGGCGCAGGACTCGCGCGTTTTCTACCGTGCCCGAGTTCTGCGGCGGCTGTTGCAGCTGCAACGACTGGACGAGGAGACCGTGACTCCAAAGGAGAAGGTCAAGGCACTGGTCATGCATGGTAACGACCTCAAGGCGCGCCGCCAGGTGGTTGCCAACTTCCTGCCCAGACAGGAGTTCGTCAACTTCCTGTACGTTGCACACCGAGATATCGTTGGTTGTACGTAGCTGTTTGGCGGCAGAATGAACTCATGGGTAGAGGGTGAATGTTGCTATGACTTGCTGCATGCAGGCCACCGCTGGACTTCGAGGGCGACGAGCAGCTCCAGCTCCCGCTGGAGAGGGAGGCGTCACCAGTTATGCTGGATGATACAGCAAGCTCGGACGGGTTAACGAGCTAGCCCTTCACGTTAAGCTGAATCATCCAGCTTTGGCCTTTGGTGGTTTGGCCCTACCCCTTGCAATGTGGACTCATTTATTGCAAGTTAACTTTAACGGGAGATGCGTCGGGTGCTGCGTCCAGACATGGCTGCTCATTCCAACAAGACACAGTCCGGCGGACGCGCTGATCAGTTTCCGGCGGTGGAATTGTGCCTGCGACGCCACGACGCGACCTGAACGAGCCACGTGGGCTTTGCACGGGTGCGGATTGGACGTTCAGCATTTGGTAGATTCACCCATGTCGATCCGTCGTTTTGCTGCTGATTAAGATATTGGTCCACGCGTTATCATGCGAGTGCATCAGGTATCAAAAGTGCTCAGGTCCTTTTCCCCACTACACCCGCAGCCTGCGCAACCCATTTGCTAATGCCGCGTGGGTCGCTAGAGGACCAGGCCACAGCGTTCTCGCTACGTCAGGAATGGACGATCTTGCTCTGAGCAAGTTGCTCGCAGTCGGCGTGTTTCGTAGGTTGCTTCAGCTCAAGTTGAAGGACTAGCGGCATGACGAGATCCAGGTAGCCGAGAAGTCTGAGGAATTAAGTGCAAGAGTTTGAAGCTGTAATGTTGAAGGCGAGGCAATGGTCCAACCGGTTCCACATTGAGAAGGTTTTGTGCTTGATTCGAGGAGGGCGCCGACGCGAGTGCTCCGACGTTGTGGCTCGAGCGATGTGCTGCTGTCCTGCTTCTGACGAGAAAAGGGTCCACACCGTGTTGCAGCAAGCCCCGCTATGCAACGAAAGGCCTGCCTGACCGCTCTGCGCAACACGCGAATGATTTGGTGCAG
>MBAC02011442.1:0-37161 GCA_001712635.2 Nothophytophthora sp. Chile5
GTGCGCGTCGCTTGAACGTACAGCAGGAACATCAGCGCTGAACAGCAGGGCGATCGCCACACAATCTCTCCCTCCGGTCAGTTATATGCCTACTCATTGCCAATCCATTCACCGTCGACCCACCGATCAACGCCAACGTCACGGGCGGCTTTCTGTCCATTTCCTGGACGGTCTTCAGCACCATCAGCACTGGAGGCGGGATATCGCCGTTCGCCTCTCTCCTCGGAGTTCCGCCGTCCTTGTCCGCACTCTCCGCGGCCGCCTTCCTCCCCTTCCGCCGCCACCACATCCGCTCTTGTTGGGTTATTCGCTCTATGCCATCCTGCCAGAAGTTGTATCAAAAAGTTGAAATATTCTCTGGTTGGAAATGTAACTCGGTAATTTACATTGAAGTTGCCGTTTCGGCAGAGTGATGGTCCTTCAACTGCCACAGAGCGCGCAATTGCCAAAAAGAAAGGAGCGATGGAGAGTGCGGAAGAGGAGGGAGGGACCATGCGCGCGTGCGGGTGTCACGCCGGCCGGCCTTGCACGTGCGAGATGGGGAGGCGGACCACGTTTGCCACAGTCACAGACGGCAGTGACTTCGCGTGCGGCGTGTGCGTGAACTGCCGCTTGAACGCCCGAGACGGCGCGCGCGCCAGGAAACGCGGCGCGGGGATGCGGCGGTGCCTGAAACGCGACGAGTTCTTGGCGGAATTGGCCTTCGATCGGATCACTCTGGGTCCGGACTGCGTGTTCCGGATGCGCAAGCCTAACTGGAAGTGCGTGCGTATGGTGCTCGGGCATTGACCGGATACGCGTTGCCTATCATACACGTGGTAAGCTATTGACGGCGAATGGTTGCATCATTCTTGATCGTGTTGATGGGAATAGCGTGGAGGAGAAGAGCGCCTTCTACAACAAGATGCGGCAAATGCGAGAGGCAATGGTGGAAACCGGCGCGATTTCGCACGCCACGATTCACCAGCAGGAGCAACAGCGCGCGAAATACTCCCACGACCTGGTAAAAGCACAGGATGCAGCGAAGAAGATAGAGGAAATGAGGTAAGCTAAGTTTTGATGCTGCTTCTTCCTCTATCTTGGGGGTGTGACTAATGTGTGGGTGTTGTGCTTGCTGGTCCGCCGGCTAAGGAAAACAACATCGTCAAGTACAAGGGGCTCGAAGACGGTGGATGCATGTGTGGATTCAGACGCTTTTGACTCGTTCTCGAAGCAGCTGATCGCCGCCGAGACGCTACTTCCCGATTTAGTAGCGCGGTTGGAGAAGACCAACACCACTATCACCGCCGAACAAAGGAAGATCCAGGTTAGTCACGATACTGGTGACAATTTTATCCCTGGGATGCACTGGAATTGGATGAAGTGCATCTAAATAGTGGCAATGCACAAATGTGTAGACTATCCGAGACTACGTTCAAGACGTTGCTGTAAGGAAGCTCCAGTTCAGCACAAGGGAGACTCTTCGACTTCGCAAGTGGAAGAACGTGTGGAGTCCGTTCCAAGAGGATGTGCGCTTGTCTGCGGCGTTGGAGATTCAGGCCACCTGGCGCATGTTCCTCGCAAAAAAGGAAAAGCGCATTCTCCAGAAATTGCATCACGACAAAGTCAAGACCGCTGCAGCCAGCAAACTGGTGCGTTTCTTTCGGGGGCTACTTGCCGCGTGGCATCGACAGGAGAAAGCCCATACCCCGGAAGGTCGAGTGGGGTTCGCACTGCAGCAGCAAAAGACAACTGTCGACGGGATGTTTGCAACTTTGGATCGCATCTTGCTTCGCGAGGCATTCGGACGCTGGAAAAAATGTCCACAAAAAGAAAGCGCTCGCATGCACAAGGATGCCTTGGTATGGTCTGCATCTCGCATTATCCGTTCGGATATGCTTGCTTCGGTACTTACTACGCTAACTGCGCTATCACTGTTCTAGGCTTCTGCGGTTCTCATTCAGCGGATTTATCGAGGGTTCCGCGATCGGGTTTACCTGAAGCGAACAAAGATGCGGAACTCTCTTACGGACCGTGTTCGAGCGCTCGTCGACCAATTCATCGTCTCGGGGAATTTCTGGGGCTTCGTTCTGGAAATTGATGCCGACTATCGACGCTTTGCGCACAAACTGGCGGAGGAGGAAAGGGATGCGACGACCTTCACAACGAAAGTACTGCAACAGCGCAAAATTGAGGAGGACCTCATGATGCAAGTAAGTTGTGGTCGTGCCTCTCAATGCTCGAGCTCTCCCATTGACACTTTCATAACAATCGTATCTGTGTTGCCTTCAGGAATGGTTCACGGCGTCGGCTCTCCAGAACCCGCTCATCAAAGGCGTGGATCGAGTCACCAAAACGTATAAGGGTGCGACTGACATCACTCCTTGTGGCAATCCGACGGATGGGTCTCTATCCCAGGCCATTTTGCAATCATCCGTCGCAGAGGACCTCGTGGCACTGAGTCCCAACAAGCGGAAAGAGGAGGTGTTTCCTGTTGATTTGCCGCCTACAATAATTCGGCATGCTTTGGCGAAGGGGTTTGGCTTGAACGACGTGGTCGCGGTCATGTAAGTGGCAAAGCATCAGTTGTGTTCCAGGGCATACTATTAGAGATTTGACGCGATGCATGCATTCAGGCGAGGTCTGCAAGCGCAACGGAAGGACATCACGGACATGGACTTGGTATTGACAACGCTGCAAACCCGTGCTCCGCTCATGCGCACGTCGTTCTCAAAACGGGCGCCTCACGAAGCAGCCAATCCCGCTAGCGTCAGCGTTGGACCCACTGCCAGTCCGTCAAAACGTTCGTCAAGGCCTTCCGGAAAAGGTCGTTCGCGACCCACACTGGATGCCAGCAAGAATCACGCAGCCGCCTTTATTTCGGAGAACGTGCTGGAAAGCATTCCTGGCGGGCTGAGTGCGCCAATTGGACGTGTGCTGCTCGTGGCTGCGCTGAGGTCGTATGACCCGGTGGCTTGTGGCGGAGGCGGCAGGTTTATGGTGCCTGAAGGTTCGACCGCAGATCCTTTCCAATCGTATTTGCGCCTTGAGCCTTCGCTATTGAAGGTATTGGTCCACTTTTCCGTTGTATTTGCTGTGCGGCATGCCTGATGCCTTCTCGTGTCGTTGCTTGTGATGTCAGATAAGACACGAGCAACAAGCCATGGAAGCAGTGAAGCCATTTCTCCACACGCTGATAGAAAACCGATGCTACACAGCATACGATATCCTGTACAATGTCCGCGGCGTGGGTGAGCTTGTGTCGTGGAATATCCCGAAGCCTCTCGCTAAGAGCATCTACAGCGTCATCGAGCAGATCCGCGCTCAAAGCATCCACATCAGCAAGCGAAACGTTATTCGGGAAGTTCGCGTTGGTGCTGACTTCGAGCGCTTCTTCAAAATTCGACAGGCAGAATTGGCACTTGCGCGCGATAATGCGTCGATTATTTCTCAGCCAGGGCCTATCCAAGTATCCGCCAATCCCAAGCTGAAACCTGAATCGCCAGCAGAAGACACACTACGCCAAGTTCGAGGTCGCCTTGAGCACGATGTCCTCGATCTCCCACTGCGAGACTTGTCGGTCTCCGTTTCCGACCTGCTCTTCCAAGCGGCATTTCTGGCTGATACCAACGAAGAGGACTCCAATCGCACCACGTATGAAGAGTTTCTCCGGTCCCTCGTGTCGTTGCAAGCTGCGGGCGATACGGAGGCGATGAAACAATTGATAAAGCACCGAACTGAGCAAGCAGCGCTTATAGCGGACGGGCACTCGGAGATTTGTCGTCTCTTTGCTGTGACCAGCGTCAGCGATCTACTGGTAAGACAACCACATCTGCACTTCCCGAACTTGCAGAGCTCCTCGATTAACTGGTTCTTCTTTCCTAAACAGAAGGACAATTTGGTTGAAGTGTTGCTGACCGATCAAGCTCTCCAACAAAAGGTTTCCGAGCTGCTGGAGCCATTTGCCTCGACAATTCCTAAACGCGTTGAGCATCCGCCTATGACGCAAAGGAGTGTCTTGAAGAAATCTACCAAGACACCCAATCTATCTCCGCAGACGAAGCACGAAAAAGCCGTGATTGGTCCGGTGGGAGTCGATTTCCTGAGCACAGGACTCACTCGCACAGTGACAGCGTCGAGCCAAGCGCAGCTTCCAAAATCATGAGATGAGTGAAGTCGTCAGCGGTGGAAAGCGCGTCGGCCCCACCACCGTGCACAGGGAAAGCATGACCCGCAGTCGTCTCATCAAGCTTCAGCTGCAGCCGTTTCTGAACCCGCAGCAGCGCCTCCCAAACACTGCAACCAGCCGTCTTTGTGCGAATCCCCGTTGCGTTTTCCTACGACCAGCAATGGGGATTCAGGGTGAGGGAACAGCTCGGATGGAACAACTGACGTATTTCAAGCATGCGCTTACCTTGTCGCGGATGTACAGGAACCGCAACAGGCTCAAACAGCTCGCTAAGAGGTCGGCATGGAGAACGAGGTCACGTTCTGCTGCTTGGGTTAGCACCTCTTGCAGCAGTGCACAGATCGCTGCTGTCCTAAAGGCTGGAGGCGTGGAAACCAACAAGATCTTCGGTCAACTTGAAGCATCATACGATGGAAAACAGCCAGACCAGGGTGGCGTTCTCCTTACGTGATTGCGGATTTGGGTCGGAGGAGGCCCAAACGACCACTGCGTCGTTACGCACGTAATCCACCAGTACTGCGGCGACGTTGGCATACGGACACTTCAGAAGCAAGCTCTTCAGCAGCCAGAAGCTGCCACAGACGACAACAGAGGCCAACGTTATCAGCATCGATCGCTTCCTGGAAAAGCCAAGCTCATCAATCCAAGGAAAAGAAGAAGAGATCCAGCTTACCGATCACCGATAACGAGCTTGGAGACCAGTGTCCTCAGAACGTTCAACGAAGTCGATCGCTCAGCAGCTTCCGGGAAGGACACGATCGCGTTGGTGATGACTTGGATCAGGGAAGAAAGCCAATCTCGATCGCGAAAAGCTACGGTCAGATGCAGCATCTCCAGTCAGCAATAGCAATCGCCAACAGAAGATTCAACCTGGAGGACCACGTACCAGCGGCTTGATCGCGGAAGGACTGCCGTCCAGAGTTAAGAACGTTGTTGGTGCGGTACACCAGCTTCCCATTGGGGCAAAGATCAACCACCGTCTGCAGCATGCCAAGGCCGCGCGAACGCTCCTAGACCAGTCCAAGACGGCAAGCACACGACAAAGAGCGACGTTAGATGAATCCAGTGCAACAGGCTTCTACAATCATCTCAATCGCACCTGAAGATCTTCCGAATGGATCATGTAGTGCGCGTAAGCAGCGACGTGGAAGAGCCAGGAAAAGGGGGACACGATCGCCGCCAGCGCTTGCGGCTGCTGTCGCCCGCTATTGAGCAACGCATGTGCGAAATTCGCGATACCATGGTACGACCACGCGGCAAACGCGTACTCCTGTCCCGAGTTTTGAAGGAAGTAGCGGAATTTGGCCAAGCCCCACGCCTGCGCCACCTTCTCGGCTATCCACTCGGTGTCCTCCGAGTCGAACTCGCCATGTCCGTCGGGCTCCTCCGCGTCGTCGGAGTCAAGTTCTGAGTCGGATTCGGAATCGCTCTCGTGCGAAGGCAGGAGCGCTCGACGACACGCGACTAGCTCTTCCCGGAATCGCAGCGTCGAGAGGATCACGTGAACTTCGATCCCACACGAGAGGATATCGGACACGAGTCGTGAGCGCAGGTCCGGCAACGCAGTCTCACTTGGCGTTGAGGTAGAGACTCGGCCGCTTCCACGCAGCTTCCCAAACAGATGCAGCAGCACAGCGACCAGCACTGCACGCTGACCATCGTCGTCGTTCAACCCATGGACGCCACCACGCAACACGGAGTCAGTGAGGACCCTAACTCCCATCTCCAAGTAGAGAGCGACGGAGTGGCACTACCTGACTTGTCGCATCCTGGTCGTCGTCCGAGGCGCCTGCTATCTGCACACTCGTATGCAGCAGTGGCTCGACGAAAGTCAGACACAACTCGATCGCTTCCCGGGACGAGACCCTCTGGCTGCTGTTGTTGGGTCCATCGACATCCTCGTCCTCCTCAATCGAAACCAAGGACCAGACTTGCCGCAACACGACGGAGAACGCGTCTTCCAGGAACCGCCAGCGCTTCCGAGTGATGTCCGCCAGTGCTGCAAAATGCGCCAATGCCGTCCGAGTCAACGTTAGTATCGGCAGACGAGAGAAACACGAGCCAACGCAGCGCAAAGGCGATGGCCCGGACCGTCGTGGAGATCGGGAAAGCGGCCAGCGAGTCCATGGACGGTCGTCTCGTCCTGCAGCGTCGCCAGCGCTTCCAGCAACTCCTCCTTCCCCATCAGAACGGCGATCGATGAATTTCCAAGCAGTTCCGCCTCCGCTTTACCTTGGGATTGGTAAAAAAAAAGAGCAAGTCCTGACATTTCAGCCAATCAAGATCGTCCATGAGAAACTTACGACCACTAAAGCGTACTTAAGCGAGTTCCACCCGGACGTCGCTGGCGCTCTCCGACATGGCTACACTCCCAGCAGATCCGCGCTTCTTCGCGCGCAGCATGAGCCGCCGCGCGGTTTCCAGCCCCCGCTCGAGCTCCATGCGGATCTCGCGCCGCATCGACGTCTCCAGCTCCCGCAGTCGACGCTGCTTGGCCTCGTCGTCCTTGACGCGCCGCGTTTCCTCCAAGCTCGCGTGCCGCCGCAAGCGATCGCTTTCCTCCTCGCGCCAGGTCTTCGCAGCGGCCAGACGTCGCTGCAAGCTTTCAATGTCGGACAGCAGCGCGGTTTCCTCCCCATCCAGTCGCTTGCGCTCTGCCACCGCTTCTATCAGTTCCCGCTTCTCGCATCGCCAGTATTCTTGCTCTCGCTCTTCCAGCCCTCGCATCGGCGGATATGGCGTGGCCATCAGGCTCGGATACCGTTCGAACTCGCTGAGCCTTAGGAGCCGACGATACACGACGCGTTGGCCGAGCGCGCGTTGCAAGACGCGGGCTGAGCGCTCGAGCAGCTTCATGTTCGCCAGATGGCGATACGCCCTCGAGTAGTACCGGATCTTGGCCTTGGAGACGGAAGCACGCCATGCTCGCTGGATGACGCGAGCTGCAGCTTCTCGTCGTCTGCGACGGGCCTCACGAAGCCAACGCTGGATTTTGACGGCGCCTCGGTATTTCCTCGCTCTCCTGACTCGTATCAAGGCTCCGAACAACGTGCCGAGCACGATAAGGCCGTGCTTCAGCTTCTGGGAGTTGGAGTGCTTCCGCCATTGCCGCTGGAGTCGGAACGAAGCTTGACGTCGGATGGTTTTCCTTCGCCAGCTTCGATAGGACAGGTAGTCCACTATGAGCTGCTCGGCTCGACATCGTCGATACGCAGCTTCTTCCTGGAGATGACAGCGACGTCGCCAGATGAACTGGATGTAGGCGGCAGCGACGTGCTGCAGCTTGCGTTCCATTCTCGAGGCCTCGCGCTCTTCCTTCAGTGTTCGCACGCGCTGCGCCTCCTCTAGTTCGCTCTGCAGTTGCTCGACACGATACGCCTGGCCATTAACCAGAGTTTGGGTTTGTGAGCAGGGTTGACGATACAAGCAAGAGTAGCACGACGTCTCCAGCATCGAACGAACCTGCTGCAGAGCCTTGTCACGAGCCCGCGCTTGCCGCCTCTTGGCGCAGTCGATCATCCGCTTCTGTCGAGCCAGCGAATTGTCCGAGAAGAAGCGGTCCTGTTCAAATGCAGCAGTCACACGCGATCACCTCAGCAACTGGAAGACCGGAGTACTCGATGGTAATCCACCGCAATCGGCCAGCCACCTACCGCCATGGTGGCTGCGAACGTGGACTGCCGAGCATGCTGCTGCCTGGAGCTGGATTGGCGATGCAGTAGCTGCGCCGCCGCGGCCTCGAAGTCGCGAGCGCTCATCGTTTCGCAAGCTTTGAGAACGCCCCGCACGCAGCCACCTGCTCAAAATAGCTGAAGCACCAGCTCGCCTCCTCTTCCTGCGGGTGTGCGGTTTCAAAGCACCCGCTCAACGCTGGAGAGTCTCGCGGTGGAAGAACCGGACAATGCGCCGTGGATTTGGGCCGGCAGTAGTTCCATGGCGAAGTCGATAGCTGATGGAGCTTCCTCTCCACAACTCAGCAACGGGGGGCCGCCGGGACGCCGCCACAGCACTGTTCGTCGACCGAGCAGCGCGCAGACCAGCTTCGTGCAGCAGAAACTCCAATCGGCGCTGTCTCAGGCGGAAAAGACCTCGGCAGAACTGGCCTCGAACGCCAGTCTCAGGCAGCTGTACGTTCACCTCAAGCTCCCGGAGCTTGCGGCCATTCTCATTGGTCTTTGACTGATGTTGTTCTATCGTTGACGTCCAGCAGCGAGGCGCTCCACTCCCAGAGCGGCCCCAAAGTGGACCGCAGCGTCGCTCGCTATCGCAGTGCGGCCGCCGTCGTGTCGTTCACGGAGCCAGCCACGGCCTTCTCCTACGCCTCGAGCTTCATGCCGGGCGTGCATTTCTACACCTTCCTGGCCGCGAGAGACGCCGGAGACCCGCCAAAAGCAACTCGAACCACCGTGAACTCGACGGCCGGGGCCAATCTCTCGGGTTCAACAGGATCAGCAGCGGTTGCAGCGGGGGAGAGGAGTGAAAGTCGCACTCGACAGCGATTGCCGACAAGCAGACAGCCACGGCGAGCGCTGAAACTGAACGTGCCCGACACGGTTTTGTATGGCGAGTCCGGCCGCGCCGTGTGGATCTACACGGACAGCGACGGCTACGTCCAGCACGTGACGGAGTTCAGCGACAAGCAGGTGCTCGACAAGTTCGCAGCCACGGCCCCCGCCTTGCCTGACGACCAGCATCTCGTGGTGTACAAAGAGCCCGTCGTCACAATGGCTTCGGCAAATGACCACGGAAAACCCGACCATACAGTCGGGAGTGGAGCAGCCACCGCCACGTTCAACTCGCAGGGGAACCAGCTGCGGCTGCTGAATCTGGGAGAAGTCAAGTCGCTGCTGAACAGCGTGATGGCTATGCGCAAGGCCTTCGCGCTCCAACAGTTCGTCAGGTGCAACGGCGCCAAAGCTTTTGTGCAACGTGCTGTGTATGAAGCCGGCAAGCCAGCACATGCGTGGATGATCAGCAACACCGAGCCATTCCGGGATCCCAACGAGAAGCCAGGCAGCAGGGCAGGCACGGCTTCGTCACCAGTAGCCACCGTCGGTTCACCGCTCTCGCCTCGCCCTGGATTGACCAGCTCTTTAGCCGGAGTTCCGTCCAGTCTCGAGGCGTCCAGTAACGTCGTCCCGCTGGTCAACCGGCTGTGCACCAGCGTCCACGTGGACCAGAGCTGCACCTTCGTCAAGCTCACGGAACGTGGCTGTGCCGCGGTCTCGGAGCTCAACTTGCGTGTAAGTTTGCTCTGTCTCGCTTGTGTTCATCTCAGCGTGAAGCATCACTCACCTTCCTCCTCTTGGGTCTTGCGTCGCCCTCGCAGATAGTCAAACACATTGAGCAGCGTCTGCGTCTCCCTCTCCAGACCTTCGTGGCGGATTTCGTCAAGGACGCCGCGGGTGAATGGTGGCTGCTGCAGGTGAAGGCCTTCCAGATCCAGAACCGCTTCCATCCGGAACGCGCCTTCGCGCTACCTCTCAAGCTACGCGTGGCCTACTTGAGCTACCGTGACACTCACATCCTCGATGAAGACGAGGACGCCATCGACGAGGATCGACGAAGCTCAGCACATCTCCGACCGCGTCGCCGCCGCGGGATCGTCCCTCTGGCCCAACGCCATATCCACAAACTCGTGCAGTGCAAGTGCTGCCTCGCAGCGTATCCCAACAGCGAGCTGTCCTTCAAGATGACGCTCAAGATGATCAACGATATGCTGGTTCGGGTTCGCTCGCGACTTCCTCCCGAGAAAACGCTGGCGTTCCTGACGACCGCACTCGCACGAGAACTGCCCGAGTCGGCTGTGGCCTACGAGTCCTGGAGCGTCTGCAGTTTCTGCTACGCCATCTACGAGCGCGACCAGCAGCTCCAGCGCATCGAGGCGAAGTTCTCGGCGGCTCTGGGGCTTCCCAACCGGAAAACGCTGGAGGAAGGACTCAGTCGAGTCCAGGACCGGAGCTTTGTGTTGGACCCGGGCGTAAGCACGGCAGCTATACCGTCCCAACTCACGCTCTGTCGCTTGGTGCTGGTGATCAACGCCATCTACGACATCCCACCGGAACTCTACAATGCCGAGAGGGAGAACGCTCGCGTGGAAGCGGCAGCGGACCAAGCCGCAGCGGGAGACGGGAAGAAACGACATCAGCCGCGCAGCTCCGCCTCACGACTGTACCTGCGGATCAGCGCGTTAGGATACACGGAATGCATCCCCATCAACGCCGACGACATCCTACCTGCCCACGAGAAGGCTCCAGGAGGCGCTCGACGACGGAGAGACAGCGTGGCCAGCACCGTGACGGACGAGGACGACGAGGAGACCCGCGAGGACAGCGGAGAGGCCAAGCTGACGTCGGAGCGGCGACAAAAGTCTTCGCGGCAGTTGTCGCGGTCCCGTTTGCAGTCGACGGACGACCTTAACTACTGGCTGCCCACGAACTTGATCCGCACGATCCCGTTCTTCGCGCCGCGAACGCCGCTGCAGGCCAAGCTCAAGGAGACCAGCGGCATCGCCCCCTTCCTGGCCGAAGACAACAGCGTACGCGTCCAGTTGATCCGCGCCACGGAGCCGCCACTGCAAGACCCCGCCGTACTGGCGGCTCGACGGCGCCACAGAACGCGACGCTCCGCGCTCGTGCCGCAGCCCGCCAGTATATCGGAGCTGGTGTCGCAGATGCACGCGCCCTCCCACTCCGTCGTCTTGGGCTCCACGAAGATCCGCATGGCGCAGTTCCGCAGCGCATACGTGACCAAGATCGACTACTACGCCTGTATGGCCACCACGGGCGAGATGCTCAACATCAAGGGCAATATTGGGCTCGAGCGCGTGCGCTACGTGGACTCCAAGCTGCTCATGGCGCAACATCGGTTGCGTACTTACAACGGCGTCTTCATCCCGGACGAATCGTATACTTCCGGCGACGCCTTGACCTCCGAGTGGATGGACTGCTTCCGTGCCTCCGGTTATCTCCCGAAGCGGGCGTCTGTCGTCGCCGGTTCTGAGAAGGCTGGCAATGCAGTTAACACCCAAATGCGGAGGATCAGTACTTCTAGGACTCCGCCTAGCAGTCGACCGAGTTGCGTCACTAGACCGATGACGTCGAGAGCGTCGCTGCTGGTCGATGAAGAAATGGACCAGCAACTGGAGCAAATGATCGAGCAAGCCAACTCCAAGGCGCAGCAAGCGCACCTCCAACCTTCTGTCGGCTCGAATGCTTCGAAGATCGGGGGAAATAGAGGCGAAGCCGACCGGACAGCAACTTCCACCACGCTCCAAGCGGAAGTGAAGCAGACGCTCCTTCCGGAAGGCGCCGACGTTCCTTCGAGAAGCGACTCGGCAATGGCAATGCTGCTGACCAAACCCGTGATCTCCCCACGGTCGGAGCTTGCGGGTGACAGAGACTACGAAGATACAGACGGCACGCCGGCATTGGCACTAGCCTCGTCACGGAACCGACGATGGCTCTGGTCGCTTGTGATCCAGCTGAACCAGGCGCATCACCTGCAGTCCCGAGGGCATTCATGCAGTCGCTGGGAGTGCCACTACACGCTGCTCATGCAGAAACGCTCGGCCATCGAGCGGATCACGCCGTCTTCGAGTCCTGCGGCCGTCGCAGCATCTGGGTCGCCTGCCAAGGGGGAAGTGCAGTTTACCTGCACTCATACGTTCGTTTTGGCCGGGACGACCGCGATGGTGCGCACGTATCTGCTCCACAATCCGTCGGTGACGCTCCACTTCCGAAACGGCATGTACGCGTCCACTCGCAGCGACTCGGAGGGCGAGTTCTTCGGCGTTCTGGAGCTCACGGAGCTGCTGCAGACCCGGAGCTTCGCCTCGACCCTCGACCTCCTCCCGACGCATAGAGACCCGACCATCACTCCTCGCGAAGCGGCGGACATCGAGAGACGGTCGCCTTATTTATCGCTCTCCGTGCAGCTCTCGCGGATGCCGCTGGACCCGGACGAAGCGCTGAGGGGGGAGACGTTCCTGCACGTAGGAGTCATGTCCGATGGACTTGAAGTGCTGCGGAAACTCTCGTGATTCGGTTTTGGGTTTTAAGCGCTGGATTAAAAACCCATATTTGGGATTTTTTAGAGAGCATCTCATTGGCGGAATATTGAGCATTTGTCAGAAAAGTGGCCAATCCGAAGTGCGAAAACGAGAGCTTTGATCCAATCGATGCGAAAAGCAGATCGAACAGGAAGCGGAGGAAGCGGAAGGCGGCGGCATGAGCTCGTCGTTGCTGCAGGGCATCAAGTTCCTGAAGGGAGGCAGTCGCGATGGCGGCGAGGAGACGAAGGCGAAGACGCGGTCGAAGGACGAGAAGAGGAGCGGCCATCGCAGTCATCGTCGTCAGCCAGTAAGGGGCAAACGCGTGGATTGGGTGGTCGTCGATTGGGGACTGATGGGTCCTATTGCTCCGTGCGTTTGGTGTCTCGTGCTCTAGGACTGGGTGAATCCGGCGCTGGAGAAGCGTCTGCGTGGTGCTGATGGGTCTGCAACAGCGAAGGATGGCAAGACGAAGGAGAAACACAGCAAGAAGGACAAGAAGAGGAAGAAGAAGGACGAGAAGAAGCACTCACGTAAGCGGAAGGCCGCCAGCGAGAGCGACAGCGATGATGGTAGCGATGGGTCTTCGAATGAGAAAGATGCGGCGATTGTTAGCGAGAACAAAACGAAGGCGCTGGATCGTGATGACTGGATGTCAATGGTAGGAGGACCTTGTGTTGGTTGTTCGCGTGGACACTTCTAACTGCTGTTGTGTGTAGCCGTTCCTTGCTGCGGAAGCTCCGGCAGTCGAGACCGAGAAGACGGAGACACAGCTACGGGAAGAGGCGAAGCTTAAGAAGTTCCAGGAGGAGATTGACGCCGGCATGCGTGAGCCCGTGACTGGTATGGTCTACGGACTGTACGACCCGAAGAACCCAGACGCTGCACCCACCGTGTCGAGTCATTTAGTTCGGGGTGACGGACCATCGGAAGGAGAGAAGGATGCGGAGATGAAGGGGGAGGGGGAGGAAGACTTGCCGCTTTTCGGCGATGGAGGCGCGAGTTGGCGGGCGAAGATGCTGAAGCGAGCGGAAGACCGCGCCCGTGCGTCTGGAGCACGAGTGGAGGACGTCGTTGGCGAGCGCTTTGGCTCCATCAACACTCTCGAGGAGAGTTCCAGAGGCTCCGCACGATCCCACGCCCATCTGCAGTACAGACGCCACCGCCTTGACGACGATGCGGACGGCGCTCAACAAGCTGGAAGAGAGCGGCGCACGCTTCCGATAGGGCGAGACGCGAAGGATAAGACGTTGTTGTCGAGCTACTCAACGCGAGTACAGCAGTCCGTGACCCGGAATATGGAGGCAAGGGACAAGCGCGACGCGAACGATCGGCGGTCGAAGACTCATGGTGGTCGGAAAGCTACGGAGAGCAAAGAGGAGGAGGAGGAGGAGCCGATCGACTATTCGAAGCTGCCGGACTTCGAAGAGCGTCACGGCAAGTTCAGCGCCGCTGGACGTGACGACCAACGTCAGCGGACGCGATCGCGTGGATACGAAGATAGCAGACGTACACGGAAGCACAGCCGCAGTCGTAGTCGCAGTCGCAATCGAGAGAAGGACTCCAAGCGGCCTCGGAAATCGGGCGAGCATTCACGATCTCGCTCCCGCTCTCGTCGCTCTCGCTCACCGGGGAGTCGTGGTGCGAACTCGAGTACCAACGAGCGGTCGAGTCGGGCCGAGCGTGGCCACGATAGCGAGAAGCCGAAGGTTGAGAAGCGCACACCTCCACAAGTGCATGTTGCCATGGAACAGAAGAAGAAGGCGCCTGCTTCACGCGTTGTGGATGAGGCGAAGGAAGCGACTGAGCGAGAGGAGCTGGAGAGACGCAAGGCATTCTTGTACGGCGGCGACCACAAGTCTGTCAGCTCTGCCCCAACAAGCATGTCTACTGCAGTACAAGCGGACGTGGCTAGCAGCACGAGTTCGAAGGATGTGGCTTCACCTCCGAAGAACCAAGCAATGCTGTCACCATCGACGAGTGTCATCAGCAAGGAAGAGGAGAAGGCTGATCTGAACAAGCTGGCGGCCAGGGCGCTGCGAGCACAGATGATGGGCAAGACTGCGTTGTTCCGCAAACTGACGGAGCAGTTGAACGAGCTGGAGGCCAAGCGAGAGCAAGAGAAGACGGCTGCGTCGATCCCGCACTATGAAGCCATTAGTGGCGCTCTGCCGCCCTTGGAGAGGGAGGATATGCGCTTTGGCTCGCGGAAGGGCAAGAAAAAGCGCGTGGATCCGATGGAAGTCGGTGGGAAGGATGTGGCGACGTCGTTGGAAGAGCTTGTGCGTGAGGAACGCATGTCCAGTGCGCATGTCGGCCAAGGAAATATGGACGCGATCCATGCTCGGAATATCGTGCGGCTAGGCTCGCGGTACAAGGGCACCGAGGTGAATGCGCAGAACCTCTCGAGCGGATTCGATGAGGAAGATCAGGTGGACGTGAAGATGCTACAGGAGCCCGGTGCGAATCTCACCCGACGCGCTAAGGTCCAACGCGATCATGCAGTTGCCGTCAATGAGACCAAGCAGTGGGAAGGCCGGACGCAGAAGTGTCAGTTGTGCATGAAGAGTCCAGCGTTCAAGAAGCATTTGATGCTGTCGCTGGGCGAGTTCACATACCTGGCGGTGCCGAGTCGGCCGCGTCTGCATCCTGGCCACTGCGTCATCGTCCCGATTGAGCACACGTGCTCGGTTGTACAAGCGGATGAAGAGGTGCGCGAGGAGATGACGCGCTTCCAGAGCGCACTGACTCGCATGTGCGAGAAGCAGTACGGCACGAGCATGGTCTTCATGGAGCAGACGAGCGCACCCCATCGGAAGCAGCACACGGTGATCGAGTGCATCCCCGTGGCCTCGGAGCTGGCGCTGGACACACCGCTTTATTTCAAGCAGGAGCTCATGCAGGCTGACGAGGAGTGGAGCACTCACAAGACCATCATCGACACGGGCAAAGGCGGCGTGAAGAGCCACGTACCTCCCACGTTCGCGTACTTCCACATTGAGTGGCGGACGCGGGAAGGTCGAGGCGGGTATGCACACGTGATCGAGGACGAGACGCGATTCCCACGGGACTTTGGCGTGAACGTCGTGGCCGGGATGCTGGACGTCACACCGCGTAAGTACGGACGACATGAAGGCGGCAATCGCCGCTCATTTGAGAACGAAAAGCAGCAGGTGCTGGCCTTCCTCAAGGACTGGGAGCCCTTCGATTGGACGCAGGACCTCGACGGCGGGGAATTCAAGCAGGAAGAGTGAGACAACGAGGCTGGTGCGGCGCCAGCCGCAACACGTACCACGCTTTTGTGGCTCTGCACAATGGCGTCGTCTTGGATTGATCCCTTCGATTTCCTTCAATGTTGGCAAAACACTCGTAATTGACAAAACACACCTCGAAAGGGCCAGCTTCATTGCTTCCTTTTCTTCTGCTGCTTTTGAGTCAGCCTGATCAAATGTCGGCGGTAGGGATCGCCGTCTGGTAGCTAATGGGCGACGTCGTCCGCGAGAGATTTGCCATCGCCACGCCGTCTGCAAACCCCGAGTCAGGGATGTACTCGTATGCTTTGAGGTCGTGGGCGAAAGAGATTTGGACCAAGCAGAAAAAAATACATGTGAGCATAAGCGGGGATGTCGTGCCAACTAACCACCGCTCGAGTAGGGAAACTTCCCACAAGCAGGAAGAACAGCGGTCACCCACCCGCGTATGTGTCAATGACATCCTCCTTGGACTTGACGACTACGGTCGTCACCACAGACTGCACGACGAAGATGACGACGTGGAACCCGCAAGCCAGAAAACTAGCCATCTCTCGTGCTTTGTTGTCCCGCGCGATCAGTCCCTGGAGAATCCAAACAGCACAGCATCACACAGGAACTCTCAGTCCAAGTCCACAAGCGTCTTGCCATCCAGAAGAGTTTATACGCAGTACAGGGAGAAAGGAAGACACAAGGCATACCCAATACAGAGCGCTTTGGAAGGAGAGCACCAGCACCAGCAAGGACGCGCCGACCAGGAAGCCAATCTGGAGCCAAAACGTTGCATGGACAGGGGAGCAGTGGCCCAATGCGCCATGTTAATCACACGCACTCACCCAGGAAACTGCAGCATGAGCAGGGACACTGCAGTAGCAATTGACGCATTCGCGCAGAGAGAGATGAGGGGAAGGAGGCGCAATGTTCACACCGTACCGAGAAGGCCGATGGCGTCTTGTTCAAGATGACGATGGCAACGAAGGCGAAAACCACGAGGACTCCCGCCGTTAGGAAGGCGTCGAAGCCCACGTACGGCGTCTCCAACAGGAACATCGTGATTAGCAGCAACCCGCACGATAAAACCTGCAGCAAGCACTCAAATCAGCCCTCATACCGCCGCAAGAAGCCCCACACCTCTCCCGCGCTCTGTTCTGGCCTCTTCTCCGGCGCATAACGGACGACCCACGCTACGCCACGCGGCGGGGAGCGGTGCAATGTGAAGCGAGGGATATCTCCTCCCAGATCAGATAAGCAGCTACGCACCAGGTTCCCTGTGAGCGCCGCATTCAGCAGCTTGCGCCGAGTCTCCAGCATCCTTCGCTTCCGTTGCGCGCCTTCTTTCGTTCGCGCTCGCGTTCGAAATTGGAAGTTGCCCTTTTCTTTCCTGCTCGGGCAAGAGTGATTGTCGGCGAGGGTGGCCAGACGAGGCCACTGTTCGAGGCATTGGCTGTTGAGGCTACTATTCAAAGCCGTTCCTTTTGGTCGCGCGAGATTGAAGTGCCGGGACCACAAGGAACCGCCACCACCTGGCGAGGTTTAATCTCTTGGTAGACGAGGTTTTACACTCGCAGTCGCAGGAGCGAATTGCGCAATAGTGGTACTTACCCTCCTATTTCGGTCGCGCTGGTCCCGAACGAATGGACCAAAAGATCCATCATTTGACAAAAGCATCCCGTTTTCTTGCTTGCTTGCAGTTGGGAAGCACTAACCTTGCGCACTTAACGGATGCCATCTGAGCCAGAGCCAGGCCACGCTCCCCTCCTCAATACAAGACCCAGTCATCCGCGCCGGGTTTGCGCAGCGCAGATACGTCGCGCTCATCACTTCCTCAGTTGCCCGTCACACAGCAAGCAAGCCGCGCTCTCCAGTATCGGACGCAAGATCACACGCGATGCGGAGGTTCGGGCAGTCATTTAAGCGCGGCGCCGCGAGCGCCAACGCCAGCGCCGTGAGCGGCGGCCACGCCAACCTGATGGCCAAGATCGACGCGCTGGCGCAGCTACCGCAGACGGGCGTGTCTCTCCAGTACCTGCTGGAGTTCGGCACCGACATCTCGCCCCAGAAACTCATCCATTCCGCGCGCTTCCTGCACGGCGAGATGCCCGTGCGCTATGCACACCGCATCAAGAACCTGGAGAACCTGCCGCACGGCCTGAGCGCCATGCCTAGCGTGAAGCAGGTGCGCGAGTGGTACATCAACTCGGCGCAGGAGCTGCTCAACTTCCCCCGGGTCGAGACGTATCAGGACGAGCTTGCTTTCCGCGCGCTTATCGAGAGCATCAAGGGGCGGCATAGCGGCACGTTGTACACCATGGCTAAGGGCGTGCACGAGCTCAAGATGGAGCTCTTCCGCTCCTTTTCCGCCAAGGACAAGGGCGAGCCCAACGGTCACGTGAGGAAGGATCTGGGTGAAAGGTATCTGCGCTCGCAGGAGTTCGCGGACCTGGCGGATCTGCACTCGTTCCTGGACGCCTTCTACATGTCTCGTATCGGCATCCGCATGCTCATGAGTCAGCATCTTGCGCTGCATGACGAGGAGGACGGCTGGGTCGGCTGTATCTGCGAGACGACGTCCCCCGCGGAGATCGCACTGGCTGCCATCGACACGGCGCGCCACATGTGTCTGCGCCAGTACGGCGACGCGCCCGAGGTGGAGCTGCACGGCCACACGGACTTCTCCATGCCCTTCGTGCCCAGCCACTTGCACCACATGCTCTTCGAGGTCATCAAGAACTCCATGCGCGCCGTCGTCGAGTTCCACGGCGTGGACAACGAGATGCCGCCCATCAAGATCGTGATCGCTGACGGCGAGGACAACGAGGACGTGTCCATCAAGATCTCGGACGAAGGCGGCGGCATCCCGCGCTCCTCCGTCTCGCGCATCTGGTCCTATCTGTACACCACAGCCAATTCGGAGGCCTTCGAGCGGCTGGAGGCACCCAACGACTTCGGCGGCGACTCGCCGCTGGCCGGATTGGGCTACGGACTTCCCATCAGTCGACTCTTCGCGCGCTACTTCGGTGGCGACCTCCAGGTCATCTCCATGGAGGGCTACGGCACCGACGCTTATCTGCATCTCAAGCGCGTGGGCGACGCCTCGGAGCCGCTCCCGTAGAGCCGCCAGGAGTCCAAGAAGAGCTGCAAGACGAGAACGGAGAGGTATGTGCACGAATTACGTATTTGAAGATGTATGGTGGAGCCGGCTAACGGGTGTAGCTTTAATAGAACGAAGAAGGAAGACGTCAAGGCAAGAAGGCGACCGATTACGACAGGAGGAAGGACGAACATGGCAAACCCAAGTGGCAGTTTTGCATCTGCTCCTGCTTCTCTATTTTGTTGTGCTTCGCCCGTCCTGTTGCCTGCATGTTGAAGGTTCTCCATTGGTCACTTGTCTCGGTCGCGTTGCGTGCTCTTCGGCCTCAGCATCTGCGCCCGCGCGTGGATTTTGTTGAGGGCATTGGTCGCCGCTCCTGTCCCAGCCCCTCCTCCATACGGCGCCAACTGCTTCGTGGTCCGCACTTCACCCGAAATCTTGACGACTTGCAGCGGGTCCAGCTTCGTCTGTGACCTCAGTCGGTCTTCGGGCGGATCTAGCGTGAGCGCCGCCAGCATCTTGTTCGCAGACGAGTCGTTGTCCATCGACGATGTGCGTCTCAGCAAGGCGGCGGACGAAGGCGATGCGAGAGTCCCAGCCGTTCCCGGTGGAGTTCCTGCTCCGCCCGACAACAAGCGGTGCCCAACGACTGCCCCGCCACCACTGCCGGTACGTTGCTGCTCGCGTGTGAGATGTCGCACCGTTTCATGGAGTGTGCTTTCCGTCACGAAATGCTTGTTCATGGCCTCGATCTGCCCCCTTAATGCCTGCAGTTCGTCGCCGACGGTTGTCCAAGGATGGAGCAGGTCGCCTTCACCCTGTCCCCCGGCGACGACGTCGGCCTGAGGCGCTTCTGCCGTCCCAGTGGCGTCTTGCAGTGCGTTCTTCCGCATCGTAGCGGTGAGTTTCACGAGTGTGGCTTCCAGCGCATGCTGATTGCGTGTCAAAGCGTCCACCTCGCGACTCAAGTGCTCCATCGTGCGCTTCTCGATCACCCACTCACTCACGGCAGCCTCCGTCCCTTTGTTGTTGGCCTCCAGACGGAAGAACATGTCGGTGAATGCCTCCGAGTATCTGCACAGCGCAGACGCCATCTCCCCAGCTGCGGCGCGGGCGGTGATCGCCACCGGGAAGCGGCAGCTCTCCGGCGCGTCGCTCCGTCCGCCGAGCAGCGCCAGGATCTGCATAGAAAAGTCCGAGCTCAGAACGCGGCCAACCTTTTCCACATGCACCGCCGCGGCCGACAGGTCCACGGGTTCCTCCGCCATGACAGCATACGCGTCGTTGATCATGGCCACCAGTTTGTCCAAGTGCTTCAGCGCCACGGGGTTCACGCTGCCGCCACTGTTTCGCTTCTGCTTTTTCCACTGGTGCTTGAGCATGTTGAGGTTCCTCGAGAGCTCCAGCAGCGACACGCGCAGTTCGGGGACCTGCCCGCTCGTGAGGTGCTGCGGACCCTTCTTACTCGCCGAGGCGGCATTGGATCCCACCATCAAGGCATCAATGGTGCCATTTGCAGCAAGGACGTCCCCGCCAAGCTGGATCGGAAGCTGCTTGTCTCTGTGTGCTGTCGGCGAGTTCTCCATCTCGCGGAGGCGATTCCGCAGATGCTTGAGCTCATTCTGCAGCGCGGCAATCTCCATGCGCTCGGCTTTGGACTCGCAACACGAATAGAGCTGCAGGTTAGACGAGCGGATCAGCTGAAACGCGCGCTTGACCTCTTGCTGACACTGATCCAAGCTCAAGCGTAGCTCATTGACCCGTGGGTTATTGCTGTTGACGGACGCGAGTTGCAGTCGCCGATACGCGTCTGCCAATTCGGCAGCGGCCATGGCGTCGGCCTTGTGCTTGGAGGACGCTTGCTGACGGATTCGCGCCTCCACCTTCACTTTCATATCGTCCGGGATCGTGAATGGATCCAGGTCTGTGTACGGCCCTTCGCCCGGACGCTTCGAGTTTTCGAGACGACGCATGTGCGTCTGCAGCGGCAGCTTGTCGTTGTCGTTCGGGAGGAACGTAAACGCTGGCAAGACTTCAGCCTGCGCCAAGATCGGTGCAGGCTGAAGGCTTGCCAGCGTCGCCGGGAGATCTTCCAGCTTCTGTGTCAGCTCCACGAACCGATTGTTGAAGTCTTCGCGCTGGTTATTCACTTTCTGCAACGCAAAGCAAGCGAAAGTCAGTAGTCGGAGTCAACAGCCTCACTCCTCGACTGGTAGGTCTTTGGAACGTACCAGGTCGACGACCTTGATCTGCTCCTGCTCCTCGCTGACGGTCGTCGACAGCCACGACAGATTGTCCTGCTGGGTCCGCATCTCGTTCTGGAAGAGATCCATGACGTTCACGTACTCGTTCAACTGCGAAGACATGGTGTTGACCTTCGCATGGACGCCCGAGAACTCGACGCGCACATCTTTCACATCCCGATGGGTATTACAGCGCAGCAGAGAGAGGTCTTCTTGCGCCTCCCGCATGCTCGTCTCCAGACGCGAGAGGCGCTGGCAAATGTGCGCCAAGATGGCGCGCGAAGCGCTGTTGTGCACGCCCAGCTCTTTCTGCACGCGCGCCAGGGACTCCATCGCCGTCAATGGCGACGCCGGTTCGCTGGATGCCGGACGAGTGGCGGCGGTGTCGTCAGCTATAGGAGCCGAAGCCATCGCGGATTCGGGAGCTGGAAGCTCGTCCATTGAGCAAGACTGTCAGGGAGACCGACTGTGGCAGAGTATCGGACTGGAAGCGAACCTGCATCCAGCACAAGGTCCAAAGTAAAGGGGAAAACGATCGCTTCAAACGCCGGCGACAGGCCTTGTCGCTGGATGAGGCTATTTTTGAGCCTGGACCAAACCAAGCAAAGCAAATCAACAATCCACACCACGATGGCCGAAGCGGTGGCTGGACTCAACGCCAAAGGAGAGGCGAACGAGTGCTCGCAACAGCTCAAAAGCTCGTTGTGCAGATACCTTATCGGGCCGCTTGCCACTCAGCAAGCTTGCAACATCGCCACAGCCAGCATTTGTCGGCTGTTGGGACGAGCGCCTCCCTGCATTCGCTTTCGACTTACGTTTCGCGGATAATGACGTTGTTCTTGAGCAGACTCATGCGCAAGAGCAAGTTGCGCGACTCGGCCGCGTACTTGCGACCCACTTCGAACGCGCGCTTGTACGTCGCCGCGCGCTGGTTCGGGTGGTACGCGTACAGCACCTACAGTTATACCCAACAACGTCAACCAATCCGCACATCAAGGCCAAGTTGGCTTCCTCGCTGGCTCCGAACCTTCTGGTAGGAATCCATGCGCGCGTGGAGGCGATCGGCATCAATGAGCTCGCAGATCTCCTTCTCGAGACTCGGCGTCGGCGTGTTGAAAGTGCGCGCCATTTGGTGGAGATCCACCGACAGATACGGGTAGAAGTACTGGATGATGCCGCGGCTGCGGATCTCCTTGCACAGCTGATCCACGTGCTCGCACAGGTAAATGTCCAGCCGCAGCTCCGGCTACGAACAATGATCGCACGTTAGAGGGTCATGGAGTGAGCAAACGAACTCGAGAAGGATGCAGAGAAGCAGCGCACCTTCTTCTTCTCCAGCGTCTGCAGACACGACGCGTAGTTGCTCGAGTAGAAGTCGCTGATGAGCTCGCGCAACCACGGCAGCAGCTCCAGGAAGGCCTTGAATGACGAATTGTTGATCACCTTCTCCTTCAGCTCTTCGCGCTTGAAAGACGCCAGCGCACAAATGCCGCCGTAAAGCGCAATGTCTTCCGCATGAAGCACCTGTCGACAGCAGCAGAGGATCAGCCACACTCGTGAGTATTCAGAAGTATCAACACGTGCTTTTGAACACAAGCACTGTCTGTACCTCATTGTAGCTGGCGCCGATCTCAGCGTTGCACTCGATGAACTTGGTGGCCGCCAAGTGGTAGCTCTTGTTGTGCAGTGCCACGAGGCCGAAGGCCGAGGCAATCTTGGACTTCAAGCTGTTCGAACAAGATATAGATCAGGATCCGAGGCCCAGCGCTGCGTATGAACGTGTGCAAGCCCGACGTACATGGGGTCGGTCTGCGAACTGGTGACCTGCTCCAGTTTGGTCAAGTAGTTGGTCACGTGGCCGAAATGGCGCATGTGCAGGCCAACCTGTCACACGAACAGCACACAAGCAAGGGAGCACAGCGTGTGAATGACAAGAATCCAGGCCAAAGCAACCCGACAGCCGTCTCACCTTGCTGACGTTCAAGCACATCTCGATAATGTGTTTGTCCGTGGTGCAGTAGTCGCGAGCCTGGGCGAAGCTCTTGAGCGCTGCTGGCAGGTCGCCAAGCTGGTAGTAGAAGTCGCCCAGGTCGTTGTGTCCCATCTGCAGTAGCCACCAAGCCAAGTCACGCGGAGCACTTCTAGACCTCCCAACTGCCCCTGCAAGCTGTCTGTGGGGTTGACTAACGTACCCGGATGCTCTCCTTGATCATCGTGGACTTGTACGAGTTGAGCTCTTGCTCCAGGCGCTCGTGTTGCTGCGAGGCGCTGCGTTTCACGCTCTCCACGAGAATCATGTCGGCCGGTTCGCCGTCCAACACCTCCAGATACAGCGCCATGTTGCGGCCGCCCTTGAGCTCGCGCAGCAGCGCTCTGCGCGCATCCACATACAGCGACGGACAGCTCTTGGCGATGAACAGCAGACGCTCCGTGCGGTTGCGCCCGCTGTACTTGGCGGCGTATGCGTCCACGTCGAACCCTTCCAGCGCGTCCTCCATTTTGCTCCCTGACTTCTTTCTCCGACTGTTGTGTATCTTCACCGTTAGAAACGCACAATTTCTAACCCAAAGATTGTTACACCTTGAATTGACCCAATTGTTTGACATGACGTCGTATACTAGCATCTATATTGTTGTTCGAACCTACATTTGGAAATTCAACAGCATACCCGCACATGGTGTGGTGATTGACATTTGAGACAGTAATGGGCTCCCCCGTGGTGATCGCGCTCTATCGGTACGTGGCAGGCGTCGATCGCCGCCCCCCTCCTGCATCTCACGCGTTGCGGCATACGCCCTCTTCTTCGTGTGCTGCAGCGTCCCATTCCTACACAACACAGGGAGATATAGAGCTAACGTTAAGCGTGTTGTCTCTCTGTGCTTTGGCGGGTTGCTGTGAATCCCAGCGCGCTGTTGCTGTCTACACAGCAACTGCAGCGTGACGTGGACGCTGGCCGCACACTGTACAATGCCATCCGGTCGGGCGCCGTGGCATCTTATGCCGGCGTGAAGAGCGACTGGCAGCGCGAGCGCATGTTCGCGCACCGCTTCGACGACATCCAAGCCGTGCAGCGGTGGCAGCGCGGCCGCGAGTTCGCCGCGCTGGTGCGCTCCGGGTTCATGAAACCCGTGGACGCAGCCGACAAGGCAGCGCTCAACCGGCGCATCGATGCAGCGTTCGAGGCGCTCAAGGGCGTGGATAACCAGAACGCCCTCGTCCAAGGATTCGTGGACAATGGCAGCTTCGAGCCAAAGGTCAGTTGCCCCACAGCGCCGGCATCGTAGTGCGTTGGCTCGATCCTCATTGTCTCGGAGTGATTGTGGCGATGCAGGAACGAACGAACGCGATCGAGTTCCTTGTGGGTGACGTCGTGGAGGTGCAGGGCGAGAAGCGAGGCGTGATCTTCGGGTGGTACGCGACCAGCAACTCCGTCGACGCCTCTGCTGGGCCACGCGTCGTGTACGACATCTTGCCGCACAGTCCTGGTTTCAGGTGAGGCCTTCTTCGTGTCTAGCGGTCTTTATCCTGCTGTGTATAGCTAACGAAATGCCTCCCTGCTGAGCAGTTTTGCTAGCAAATTGTACAACGTCCCGCAGGATGAGATCCGACTGGATGAGGCTCCGAAGGTGAGCGAAGAACCACAAGAGCGTGATCTCTTACCGAGTCGCACTCACGTGGGTCTGTGGTTATTGTAGGCTGTGATACACCCCGCGCTTCTCTTGTACTTCGACGGCTTCGACGGCACGCACCACGTGGCCTCTGACGCCCTGGCAGCTCGATACCCAAGCGACGTCGCCCGCAAACCCGACACAGCTGGGGCCGTCGTCGACACGCCTTCGATCATCCAGCTCCAGTCTGCCGACGAGGATCAGCTGCTGACGTACCTGCGCTGCAACGATAGCACGATCGTCCAGTTCGCGATGGCTAGCTTGGAAGGCAAATGGCTTGGAGAGTGTGGCGAACAGGCCCAAGTGGACGTGCAGCGGGCGCTGGAACTGACCGCTCGAGGCGATTGGACGGAGGCGCGAGAGCTGCTGGAGAAGGTGGTGGACGCCTTCCCCGACTACGCATACGCCTGGGACAAGCTCGGGATGGTGGAATACCAAAGCGGTGCGTGGTTCACTGCTCTGAAGCCTTCCTGCTGATGCGTTAGCTGCATTTTGACCTCAACGGTGTCTTAACCCTGGAATTGGCTTGAATTGCGCTGGAGCAGGCGACGCCAAGCGAGCGCTGGACTGCTACGAGGCTGCGGTGAAGGGGAAGCCGCAGTTCATCGAGGCGCTCGTGGGCCTCGGGACGTGCGCCACGAAGCTGCAGCGCTGGAGCCTGGCCCATCGCGCGGGCGTGCAGCTGCTGGCAGTGCAGCCAGGCAACGGCACCGCTCGCATGCTGGTGGAGCAGGCCATCTACGCCACGTTGTAGTAGCCCCGCTCTCTAATAAAGTCGCTCCGCATCGCAGTGCGTACCAATAGCGTCCCCGACCCAACGGCTTGTGGGTCGCCGGTTGAAGCTGTACATTTGGTGGCACGAGACAGCCAATCTGAATAACATATACCGGTATACCGGTATGGTACCGGCTTTCTCCTCGAGCGCGGACGTAACCGCAGTCGCCTTTCGATCCGACGATGGCGCCCGAACATGCGGAAAGAGAACGGAAAGCCTCGCGTCTCGACGCAGAAACCGGAAGGAAGGAAGGAGCTGGAGCGACGGCGAGCAGCGTCGCGCTGTGATTGGCGACAGGCTTAACAACCTGCAGCTGTGATTGGCGGATTGCGCGCGCGCTCTGTCTTCGCAGCCCCCAAGCCGAGCGAGCGATCATCAAAACGCGGACGACGGCCACGGCAAGGCCAACAAAGCGCTGATGCTCGCATTGCAGGGGTTCCGCAAGAAGATCGGGCGCTATGCGGCTCCATATACAGGCGCCAGTTCAGTCACAGGCGACGGAAACGGGAGCGGAGCGATGGAAGCGCGGGATTCCGACGGGAAGCAGGTGGAGGGCGAGACCACGCCGTTCGAGCGCGCAGTCCGGCGGTTCGAGCAGCAAGACCGACTGCTGCGGCGACTAGAAGTGGACATGGGCCACATGTTGGTGCAGATTCAGGTACAGTCATTGCAGACAGTATGGAGATTGTGCTGGAGATGGCGGAGTTCTGATGGTGAGTCGTGCTGTAGACGGCGTGCGCAACGATATCTGGCGTGGCAGGGCTCTTCTCCGAGACGTTCAGGTGCGTTCCCGGTGGCAACATCTCAGCGCGTTCTGTGGACTGAATTGTGGCTGTCATTGTGTAGCGATGACCCGGAGTCTTCAAGCACAGGGGCAAACTACTTGATTGCCACGAAGCGCATCGAGCGCGAGGCCGCCGAGCGCATGGAGCAGTCCATTCGCTTCACAGTGCTGGACCCGCTGCGTGTCCGTCTAGACCGCCACGACAAGCTGCGAGAGCAGATCCAAGCTCATGCGAAACTCTCGGCAGCGTGCGATGCCTTACGCTCTGTGGCCGAACAATTACGTGTCTCTCGCCCCGAGGAAGACGACAAACGCGTGCAAAGCGAATTGCGGTTGAATCAGTTGCTCATGACGCTGTCAGAGACGGAGGAGAAGCTGCTGCCGCTAATAGGTGGGGAGGGCAATACAGTTGTTGCGTTGGGATGCTGAGCTAACCGCCGTGGTTGTGGCTGACTGGTGTAGAGGATGTGAATCAGTCTCGAGTCGCAGCCAACGCACTGGACCTGTTCAACACAATGGTGAGTGGATTGCGTGGTCGTTGCTGCAGTATTGCACTTGTAGCACCAGCGTGTGCAGTTCCTTGCTTGACCTGTTGGCGCTATGATTGTGTATCATGACCCAATCCTTTCCCAGCGGCTGCAAGTGTCGATCTTCTTCTGCCACGCCAGCCAATCGCTGTTGGCCGGTCTGTCTTCGCCTGAAATGGAAATCGTTTCGGAAGCCAGCCAGCCAGTCAAAGCAACAGCAAGTGCGACGCAACCGCCCTCCTCCTCCGTCTCCTCCTCGACAACGGAGTCGAAATTGAGCAAGATCCCCAGTTTGACGTCTGACGGGTGGACGGAAGTGGATGGATCGACTTCTTCCACTTCGCCAGATATCGACGCGATCGAAGGGAGCGAGGAAGAAGACGAATTCCGGGTGTCGTCCATCACTCTGGAGGATTTCGAGATGGGGAAATCGCCGCCAGCGCTGCTCGGACCCCTCAATAACGTGGAGGTGATCGCAGAAAGCACTTTGAAGGACACTTCGGACTTGTTGGCACTGGCTTCGCATCCAGTGGGACCGCTAGGTGTCGCCATTGAGGAGGACACGGCGGAGATACGTGGAGGGGACCAGTTGACCAGCATCGCGCCTCCTCGTCGGTTGACGACTCCGTCACCAAGAGCAGCGCATTTTGAACCAACGGCACCGCGGAGAACTGCCAGTATGTTTTGGTCCCTCCGTCAGTCAATTCGAGGGAAATTCAGCTACCAGAGTGGCGACTCGAGGATGATCCGGCAAAACTCGGCACCTGTCGAAGCAGTGCAGTTCGAGGACCATCTCGTCGTAAAGCCAACTCGGGAGGTAAGCTCATCTTCGGCAATACCTCTCTCTCTCTTGACACTCAATCTAACCACGCTTTCCCTTCATGCTTGTGTGACAACAGAACGCCCACCGGTCTGCGAGGATTCCGCTGGCTGCGGATGAATGGCGAGCAATTGAAACCTGTTTGTGGGAAATCGACGCGAACCTCGGCAAATCCCCTTCAAAACCGTGTCCAGGAGGGAATCCTGCAGGCTGTGACGAGACAGATCTTCTATCTCGATTGCTACTAGAGGTTCGTCGCCTTCCATGCTGCTGGGGGGTTAGTATTCAAGGCAATAGAGGCCTACGGTTCCTTAACTTGTCTCTTGCCCTTGCTGTTCACAGAAGGAAGAACTGCTCTTTGAATGCATTTCCTACTTGCAGGTCGAAGACCTGGTCCGCTTTGCCAAGGTGAGTTCCTCAGTTAGTTGAGCTATTGGGTTATTCCAGCAGACACGTGCTCAGTTTCTGAATGTCGATGGTATGCGGTCGTGTAGGTGAATTATCGACTGCATTCCTGCTTGGTGGACTGTGCCCCCATCTGGAAGAAGTGCATTCGTTCGAGTGGACTTGCGCGATCTGTCCGCAGCGCCATGTGGCTTTCGGTGTTCTACGAGTCTACGCCGTGGCGGTCGAACGGGATCGCGTCGCACCATCTTTCCGTGGAGAGACGACGCAACATGTACGACCAATTGTTGGCGAAAGTGGGGGCGAAGCTGGCCAACGGGTTGGCGTCCGAGCCTTCGCAGGCCAAAGATGAAGACCCTCAGCTGCTCGTGTGGCTTCGGGAGATCGACGTCGATGTTGTACGCACTTGCCACCGGGATATCTACGCCCAAGATGTGGTAGGCCCATGTCTATGCGCCTCTTCTTCGCCTTCACGATCTTTATTTTGACAATCCTTGGCAATGCTGGCTTTTGATTAGGCGAAAGAATGGGAGATGACGATGTCGACGGCTTCAGTGACTTCGTTATCAGCAACCAACAACAGCAGTGACGAGGCCGTCGAGGTGATACTCAGCGAAATGATCGACAGCGTTGTCCAACATGCAGGCGAAGACCCCAGCTTGAGCAGCAATGCGTGCGAACCAGACACGAGCGCTGCTCCCGTCTCGGTGGCAATGAAGCGATCGCTGCTGGAGGCGAAGATCCGCCGAGTTCTGAGGGCGTACGTCGTGTACAACCCGCGAGTGGGCTATTGCCAAGGCATGGGCTTCCTCGTGCGGCTACTCACTGAAGTCGCAGAGGCCGAGGCCGATATCTTCTGGCTTTTCGTGGGCTTCTCAGAGCCGGAGAACGACCGCAACCTGTACGAGCCGGGGATGGCGGTGCTGCAGCCGTTCCTGTCCAAGTTCGAGTTGCTCTTCTCGACGCATATGCCCGAGTTGTATGCGCACTTCCAGGCGGAGGGAGTATACGTGGCCACGTTCTGCACGCGGTGGTTCCTGACATTCTTCTCGTCGTTCGAGACGCTGGGGCCGGCGCTCGTGATCCGCTTGCTGGACATTTTCGTCATCGACGGCTGGCGGATCGTGTTCAGCATGGCACTCGTCGTGCTGGATGAGCTGCGCGACCAGCTCTTGCGCTGCGACCTGGAGGGCATTCTACGCGTCCTGCAGTTCCCGAGGAACTACATGCCCGAGCCAGACGACCAGCGCCAGGCGCAGCTCATTCGCCATGCACTTGCGTTCAGCATTTCGCACTCCATTAACTCGATTTAACCGATTGGGATAGATGCACGTTGAAGTTGGCGCAAAAGATCGACCTTTTATTCAACGGCGCACGGTACGGTACCTGTTCGTTAGGTTCGCATGTATCATTAAGTACACATTTGCTTACGTCCGCATTGCGTGTCTTCGGATTCGAGCTTAAGTTCGCAGTGTGCGAAGAACGCCGAAAAATGAGCGGCGCGGCGGCGGGAGCTCCGGCGACTCTCTCGTCGTGGGTGCCTGGGGTCTCCAAGTTCTGGTCGGCGAAGGACGACGACCGCTGTCCGGCGCCGCGGTCCGACGACTACAAGGACTGGACGCTCATGCAGCTGAAGCGCGAGATCACGGAGCGTCAGCTCAAGACGAACCCTAAGAAGCGCAACAAGGACGCCTTCGTGCGCGTGCTGCTGATGGACGACGAGGTGGAGGCGGCGGACGACGCGCAGCAGCAGATTCAGCACGCTCAACAGGTGGAGAGGCAGATCACGGCCGCTTCCAACCAAGAGGTGGTGAACATTTGCGACGACGAAGAGGAGGACGTGGAGGACGTGGACATCGTGGCGGTCCAGGCTCAAAGCGCAAGCCTCAGTTCGCAGCGCGCTGCTGCTTCACGCCCTTCCAAGAAACGCAAGAAGAGCATTACAGCGGCTACTAACACTACGGAGACGTCGGAGACGAGCCTGTCAACGACTGCGAAGGGCTCAATGGAGTATTTGCGCCACAAACTGAGCATCCAGGCGGCTCGAGTCGACATCGAAAGCCGGCGGCTGGAGCTGGAGACCAAGCGGGAGCAGCGCAGCAACGAGCTGCATGCGGTGCAGATCGCATTGGCTCAGGAACAGCTGCAGCAGGCCAAACTGGCGACGCAGAAGATGAAGACGGAGTGGTTGGTGGACCAACTCCTCCAGAAGAAACGACTGCGGGACGCCGGCATCTCCACCGAGGAATCCGCCGGTCTCGGACTCTTTTGACGGCAACACGTCTTGCTTTCCCTTTTCATTTATTCCTCATACCCGATAACAGTCGTGGTGTCTCCCTTCTTCCAGTCGGAAAGGTGTCAGGTCGTGACGTACTTAATGGACATTGCGCAGATCTGGATACGTTCCGTGGCGTTCACGAAGTTCGTTGGTGCTTGATGGATGGCACTGCAGAGTACGTGGCCGCTGGCACGACGGCTCCTATGAGGGTTGGAGCGGGAGCGGTTGAGCTGGAGATGAGAGCACCAGTCGATGTTCCCTTGTACACTCGGTCGATGAGCTTCTTCAGCCGCGTCTTGACGAGGTCGGACAGTTCGCCCGAAGGCAAGAGCACCGCAGACTGCATGGAAGCCGCTTCTTCCGAAAACAACTCGACCACTTGCTTCACGATCACCTTGAAGCGCTCTCGAGTCAAACCCACGCCGTTGCTCTGCTTGTACAGAGGATACAGCTTGGCCTTCACATACTTGACGACAGTCTCCGACCACCTGCACTCAGCAGCAAGACTCAATCAGCTCTCCAATCACCAGCAGACATGAAAGCTAAGCGGGATCATGTTCACGTACGCTTCGTGCTTTCGCTTCCTCTTGGCATTCGACCGCGCCGGCCGCTTCGGAGATGTGAACGCGGTAATCACGGGCAAGTGTTGAGCGATTTCTTCACGCGGTGCCAGTTCCTGATCCACCTGAGAGCGAGGCACTTGACGAGGAGGCGGAGGATTCAATTCTCGCCACCGTTCGCTGAGCTCAATGGCACGTTCTCGCATCTCAATGCTGACGTCTGCGAGGTTTGAAAGGCTGTCCATGGTGGCTCGCAAGCCGTCCTCCTATGCAAGCAACATACACGGTCAGTCATCTGACCCACACAACCAAGTCAACAGAAGCGTGACGTACCTCCACCAGATCTTCCTTCCGTACAGGCAGTGCGTCTAAAATGGTCAAGATGGCATCGAGCACCTGCGGATTCGGCGAGACGGAGGTCGCTGCTCCAGGCTCTGGAGAACGGACCCATTGATGCAGCACAGAGAGACACCCCATCTTCAGCGCAGCCACCTTTTCCTTTCCGTTGAGCCGGCCGAAAAACGTTTTGACGCGGGATACCAGCCGCAGTTTGGCCGTTTTCGGGATCGACAACGACACCGAAGATGCGTAGTTGTCGTGACTCACCGCATCCAGCATCAGCTTCGCCAGCTCGCGGTATTCCGGTGCAAAAGTCTTGGAGATCCTCTTGTTGCTGTGACTGGATCGACTGCTGCCACCGGATGAAGTCCCGTCGTGGGTCCTCCCAGCCTCGAGCGCTGCCGCTGCAAGCTCTTGTCTGCTCCGACTCTGGTCTTGCCACATCTGTTCAAGCGTGGACGGTACCACAGTGGACCGCGTCCCATACCGAGCCACATCCGCCGCTGTCGTCGTTCGAGGCTCATACAGTCCAGGCCGCGTCAGGTCGCCGCGCGCAAACATGGCGTCGGCTCGACTTTGCACTTGCTGCAGCTCTCGCGACATCCGCAGCGCATAAGCAGCTGCGATTCCACGCATAGGACGTCGCTCTTCCGAAGTTGCTGCCGCTCCAGCTCTGGGTTGACCTCGACGACGCGGTCTGGCCGTCGCCGAGCCGCGTCCACCCAAGACGTTGGACATTAAACTGGCCAGCCGTCGGGTCCTTCGACGCGTAGAGACCGTCGTCGCTGGGCGAGCGATCACATCGCTGGCTCGCTGCGGCATCGTCGAGTGTCGAGAGCAATACCACGACGTGTTAGGTACGGTGCTGAACCCGATGCAGTACGTGTGGTTCGCCACTCCGCAGCCGGGAGCTTCGCACATGAGCAGCACGTGCTCGTCCTCCCCGGAGCCGCAGAGCTCACACCGCGCCTCATTTACAAGCCGCAGTTGCGCGGCGATGTCGTGGTCCGCCGGGTCGGGCCGGAACACCTGCTTGTGGTCCTGGATCGCCTCGCGATGCACCACGACGCCCTCTGCATCCATACGTGTGACCACGTTGAACTTGGTCTTACAGAGCGGACAGAGATTGGTCACCTTGGCCCACGCCACGATGCAGTCGAAGTGGAAGCGGTGGTCGCAACTGGGCAGGAAGCCCTGCTTCAAGGCGTCCACCACGTCCTGGCAAATGCAACACTAAGTGCCGTCGCATTGGAAAGAGACAAAAGAAGGCGAAGAGGGTGAGTCAGCGGCGTCTTCCGGAGCTTTGTGAACGCCCCATCGAACAGGCAATAGACTCACGGCATCCGCTTCCGTCTCCTCCACATCCTCCTCCTCATCATCACCGTCGTCATCGTCGTCGATCTCGATAACGTCGCCAAGCGGCAGCCTCTTCTCCTCGTCTTGGTCATCGACGTGTTGCACTTCCGCCATGTTGTCTGGCTTTGCATGCCAAAGGGAGGTGTTCGAAGGGGGCTTCTATTCAGTTCAGAAAGACAAGGGATCGTGTCTCCCAAAACGATACGGCCAGTCCACTTGCGCCTTCCAACTAAAATAGACCTTCTATTTGAAGCAGATGCAGATGCGAAGAAGCCTTCTATTTGAATGCAAATGACAAGCATGAAGCTTTCCTGGAAAGAAAAGAAAAGCGAAGAGTCTTCTATTCGAGGCAAATTCTGAAATGGGGATTTCCGACGGCCAAATTCGAAAAATTCCAATCCGGCCAGCTCTTCTCGGACCATGCGCGACCCGTGGCGGAGCCGTCCTCCTTCATGGCGCCACGTAGGCTCCATGCTCACGCTCGCGCTGGCCTGCTGTCTGCCGATCGTCGCGACCTCTACCGTAGCCCTCCCAGAAGAAGCGGCGGCTCTATCGTCTTCGTTTCGTCAGCTGAGAGCCGAAACCAACTTTGACGCAGCGCCTCCGGTCTTCTGCTTGGACGTGGGGCTGGAGATCGCATTCCCGAGCCACGACGTGGAGCTGGCGATGGGCGGAGCGACCGCATCAGCCGCTGGTAAGAGTTGCTTGCGCAGTTCGCTCATGGGCGCGGTATTGAGGCATTTGAAGGAGGAACTGCGTTCTTTCTCGCTGCATGCGGTCGACTGCGTGCTGGAGCCGGTGGACCTCGAGTCTTCGACCATCGCGCTGCTTGGCATCACCTCTGTGTGTTCGCGATCGAACATGGAGATCGAGGAGGATCTGGCGGGCTGGGGCCACGATGCCAAGCGCCAGATCGACGCGTTGTTCGAGACCGAGAAGCGGATTGCGTTCGAGCAAACGACCGGGATGGTGCGGCGTGTACCGCTCTCCCCAGCGTACGCATTGCCTTCGAGCGGCAGTGGATTGCCGCAATTGATTCTGGGGGAGACGCAGATCTGGTCGGATGCTGGGGATGAAGAAGAGGACGCTAATGCCGAGCCCACCGAGGCGCAATCCTTCTTCACCCACGTGAAACTGGGCGTTCGGAACGGCGGAGCGATCCCTCTGCATCTGTATCGATTGACGATAGTGGAGCAAATCGAAGGACATGCTGCGACGACTGACAGGGTTCCCAGCTTCGTGTTGCCGCTTGTGACACCTGCAGTGGTGCAGCCTGGCACGAGTAGCGTCGTCAAGTTCAAGGCGATCACAAGCGCTTCAGTCGACTCGGCGAAGAGCTACCTGCTGTATGTTTCGCACAGCGGCTTCCGAGCGCATACATTCACTGGGATTCTCGACGACAGGAGGTTTCTATCAAGGGAAGAAGCGGTTCAACAGCAGGCCAACGGCGACGAATACGGCGCTTTTGATCGGTTTGCCTTGGATTCGGCCAGCGCCGAGTCGTTGTTCGCCTCCTTCCCGTACGCGCCGTGGCGAGGTACGTGTTCAATTGCGGGCAGATGGCTCTTGCTGGCTGAGATTGCCTCGTCCTTTAATATCGGGCTGCTTTTGCTGTGACGTGTAGTGGGGTCTGTGGCTGTTGTGGTGGTCGTGGGGCTGGTGGTGACGTTTTATATGCGACGCAAGCTTCCTGGCTTGCGTCCTGTGACGCGCGGGATCACGAACTGCCTGCGTTCGAGGGCTGGTAAGACCAAGAACGCGATTCCCAGCAAGACTACAGCCACCGCGCGGCGATCAGTCAAATCTCCAAGTGCTCGCAGTCTGGCCGCGATCGCGAATAAAGGAGGGGACCACATTGAGATGCAAAGGTACGGCGGATATACACACGCATTCCTCTTTCTGTGTGGGTGTGGCTTCGGCTGCTTACTTACGTTTCTCATTGTGTGACCGCCGTGCAGCTTGATACAGAAGCCGCTCAGTACGCAACCAAGCAGTAACGGCGGCGTCTCGGAGAAGCTGAAGACGACAGCACCCCGCGCAAAGTAAGATGCCTATTCCAAGCGACTGCGTAGAGCAAATGTGCTCTCCGGAGACACCTTCTCACTCCTTTCTCCCCTGGCTGTCGTGCTCCTATGCTGCAGAATGCCCGCGATCACTATGAAGTGGAAGGCTCCGCCGCCGGCCGCAGCTCCTCCTGCCGAGAGAGCGTCATTACCAGCGCTCAAGACGATGGCAAAGCCGAGGTGGCATTTAAATCTGGACCGTGCTGCGAAGCTGCACCCAAAACGCTTCGAAAGCATGTGGGATGAATACGTCGAACGGTACGTGAGCACGGATCGACCTGAACTTCTTGCTGCCTGCTTGAAACGAGTCCATGTCCTCCCATTCCCTAACAATTATACCACGCATGCATGCTCCAGATTCCAAGCTGATTTGCCCGAAGCCTGCAAGCCGGAAGCCGCCAAGCTGCTCCAGCAAATGGAGACGCAGGGAATCTCGTGCATGGCCAGTGGGACGGTCAACGGCGTGGACAAGTTCGTGTTCTACGGGAAGCAGCGCGAGCGCGCGTGGTTCTTCCTAGTGACGGTGGATGTCACCGTCTCAACCGCCAAGGTGGCACTCACCGTGCGAACCAGCAGCGACGCGGCCGAGGAGCTCGTACAGGAGCTCGTCAAACTCGTGCAGGCGACGATCGTCCAGTCCGCCGCATCTTGATAAGGACACAGCCGCAAGTTGAACCGAATGTAATATATAATTGAGGCTGTGAGGGATTCAGAATGCAAGAAGAAAACGAAAGAGAATGGAGATCCGTCCACACAATCAGCTCAAGTGCCTCCCATCCAGCTTCGCCAAGGCTCGTCCCGCTTCCGTTCGTGGGACGTCGTTGCTCACTCAATGGCTCAGTCATCCACTGGCACGAGGTTACAAGAGAGCGCTGATGACAGCTCCCAAGTCCCCTTCATACAGAGTGAGCAGAGCCATGTTGCGTGCCTTGTTGGTGAAGCCCATGTCCGCCAGGGTCTGCAGCTGCGACGCCCACCGCAGTTCCTCCTCGCTCTTCTTCGGCTCGGTCGTGACCACAGCAACAGGTGCAGGCACACTCACCTCCGCTTCGCCGCCCGTCGAAACCAGCGGCGCCGGCGCATTCACACGGATCTCCTTGCTGCTGCTCTCCGCCGACGCTTCCGGCTCCATCACGTTAATGTCCACCCAGAGGCGCTGGCCGAACCGGTTGCCGTCCGCAGTACTCAGGCGCCAGTAGCCCGTGTACCGCCCGGCCTTGGCCGGCGCCACCATCCGCAGTGACACGTCAATGGACTTGCCCGGAAGCACCGATGGGATGAGAACACTCTCAGGCGCTTGCATCTTGTCGCCGCCCACGCACGAGAGCTCCGAGCCAATGGGCCACTTGGTGGGCCCGCCGTTGCGCAGCTTCCACACCTTGTCGAAGGGCTCACCCGGAGCCAACACCGTGCCGTCCGGACACGTGATGTCGCCTTCAAAGACCGCCACCACCGGGCCCAGATCCTGCTTGGCCTCCTCAATGTTGATGGCTTCGAAGTAGTCGCTGGCCGACATCATCTGCGCGTTGTGGCTGTACTGCACCTGCTGCAGCACACGCTCCACTTGAACGCGCGCGTTCGGACACTTGGCCAGCAGGATCTTGGCGATCTCCTCCAGGTCTCCCGTTTCGGCTACCGCCACCAAGCACGCCAAGAAGTTGCCGCCCTTCTGGAACTCCTCCGTCACCGTCTGGAACAGATTCGCGAACTTGGCATTGGCCATGATCTCCAGCAGCGCCTCCTGGCAGCCAGGCTCGTGCAGCAGCGACACCAGGTCGCGCTTGAGCATCTGGTGCTCCGTGGTGGCCTCCCACTTCTCCAGCACCATACTGAGATCCACGAACAGCCCCGACATCTTCTTCTTCTGCTGACTGGCCAACAGATCCTGCGCATCCACAGGCAGCTGGCTCGCACTGTCGCCCAACACCGCGCTGGCCGATAGCAGCGGCTTGGCGACCACGATGATCTTGACCACCGCGTTGTCGGCGGATTTGCCGGCCGCCGCCGCTAGCTCGCGCATGAGACGGAAGGCCTCGGCCAGCTCCGCGTCGGTGGTGATGCGCACCTGCTCGTGGTCGTCGTCCATGTAGTACAGCAGCAGCTCACACGGAGGCTCCTTGAGCTCCGGGAACACCAGCAACACATAGTCACGCAGGTCGCGGAAGCTCAGCTCGTTCCAGTTGGACGTGGCGCGGTCGTCCAGCCCCGCCAGCGTCTGGTTCACGGCCACCACCTGCACGCGGCGCATGTCCTGCTTCTCCTGCCACAGAATCTTGAGCGTCGTCATGCTTCGTCTCGGGTTAGTTAGGGGCGTCGGGCGATGAAGATCAATGGAATGAGCCGCGTCGAGTCGCCTGTGTGTTCTTTTCTTATGTGGGTGTTCTGCGTTCTTCCCTGTCTGAGAAAATAGGAAAGGGGACGCCGTTTGCCGGACAGGTTGAAGTCTGTGGCGGTAGCCATGGAAAAACCTCGCAGTTTTTTTCTTATCAACCCGCTTTTCCCAAAATAAAATTGCAGAGTCCGAATAACTTCGCATCAAACGGTGTTTAGTCAGAGTATATTTCTGAAAGGTTTCAGAAACGAAACCATTTTATCTTACCGATACGAAACTTTCTTCTTTAAACCCTCGAGAAGATATAGTTTGACGGAGGACCCCATGTGTAAACGGGTACAAAATTCATTCAACTCAATACTTTCCGCTTTTTTCAGCGCGTTTTTCGTGGATTTTGCGTTTTCGATAATGCCATGCAGTGGTATGGACGTGTCTACGAAAGTGACAGTAT
>MBAC02011443.1:0-35685 GCA_001712635.2 Nothophytophthora sp. Chile5
GTGGTGGTCCTGGCCACGGACGACAGTCTGGACGAAGCGGATGTCCACTCGACTGGGATTTCGCACGTGTCGTATAGTGACGACCCCAAGTACAACGCCATCCCCACGATCCCCAAGATCAATGTGATGGTCTATGACAACGACAAGTCGGGGTTTATGGTCAATAAGACTCGAGTGTTCGTGACGGAAGGGCTCGGAGCAATCGACAACTACAGTGTCGTGCTGACCACCGAGCCATTTGCCAAGGTGACGGTGTCTATTGTTAATGTGGGGCTTGTGGGCAATCTGGCACTCGCCAACCCTTCGCAACTTGTGTTCACGTGGCGCAATTGGAACGTGAGCCAAACAGTGTTCGTAACGGCAGTGGATGACCAGACACAGGACCCGGTAGGTTCTTCCAGTACTCTCAACCACTCGTTGACCACGAACGACCTCATCTACGCTGGCCTGCGGAACCTCACGGCAGTGACAGTGGTCATTACGGACAATGACGTGTCGGGTCTGGAGCTGTCGACCCATGAACTTCACGGCTTGGAGAGCAACTCGACAGTGCTTTCGTATGCCGTGCGTCTCACGTCAGAGCCTTGGCGACCCGTGATAGTACAACCCAATGCCAGTCACGACTGCTACTTGCGAGTACTAACGGCCGAACGAGTGTGCAATGCCAGTATCCTGAGTGCCTCACGGTCGCTGTACTTTGGCGCTGGAAACTGGAACGTCTGGCAGAATGCGTCACTGCTCGCAGTCGACGATTGGCTGGACGAAGCGGCGGTGCATTCCGCTCGGATTTCTCACGCGTCCTTGAGTGCTGATCCGCTGTATAATGTGACTGAGTACCCGTCAAGCAGCGGAGATGTGACATTGTTTATCACGGATAATGACGTGTCATTCGTGACGATCGCGTTGGGGAGTGCGACGCAACAGCTTCACGTGACGGAAGGCAGCTTCAACGACTCGTACAGCCTCGTCCTGACCTCGGAACCGTATGATAATGTGACGGTGACACTACGCCCCACTATCGAGACGATTGTGAGTCTCACAAACCCGACGAACAGCGTGCAAGCGCCTCAGGTCGGAGTGTCGTACGGCTCGCTGGCCTCGTCCTCGATGACCCTCGCGACAGCCGCTAGCGTTCGGGCAATTGGCGTGGTGTTCACGTCTCTGGACTGGATGCAACTCAGGGTTGTGACGGTCTTTGCCATCGACGACGAGATCCCCGAAGCGCCCACGCAGTACTCAACGATCACCCATGCTGTGGCAAGTGCCGACGCCAACTACAACGTCTCGAACAGCTCCATCGGCATCGTGAGTGTCGCGGTGGCCATCAGCGATCGCGAATCCACCCCTCCGCCGCTCCCCTTGACCGCCATCTTCGACAGTTCTGGGTCCAAAGTGGACGTGGCTTTCGACTCGACCGTCTTCCATGCAGCTTCGATGGATGTCAGCAGCTCTGGGGCATACGTGATTCGACTCAAGACGTTCGACTGCAGTCTCGTGTTCAATTTGGCGAGTGCCAAGTACTCTCTGGGCTCTCAGGCCTCGTGTCTCTGGCTCGATGGGAATGACTTGCGGGTTCAACTGGGTGCTGGAGCCACTCTTGCTGTTGCCGACAAGCTGGTGCTGAATGACTGCACGTCGTTCACGAATCAGTACTGCAACGCCACCGATGTGTTGCGTGCTAAGCCCACGAGTCGAGCGTTCTCTCAAGCCAGCATTTCAGTGCAGGCTCCCAGCGATATCATCCAGCCCAGTGCAGTCCTCGTGGTGCCTGAAGACGTGGGCAGTTGCGGTGTATGGTCGGCAGACGCCTCACTTTCCAGTGGAGATGGCGGTCGTCCGTTCGCCCTATTCGTCTGGTTCGCACAGCCTTCCTCGCTCTATCCGAACGCTAGCAGTCAAGACGATGCTGGAGCAGGTTTGGCGTTGAGTCAACGACTCAATGGAAGTCTCGACTCGCTGTGCACGAAGTACATGGTCGATTGGATGACGGGGAAGTCGAGTTTCGCCTTCATCCCGACCGAAGACCTCGCGCTGGCTTCAAGCAGTAGCAGTAGCGCTGCAGCCGACCTCTCGACGCTGTCGACAATGGCTCAGCTACGGTCTGCTTGCTCTCTCCGGTCGATAGCACAGGCTGCTACAGCATCTGGAGCATTACAACTCCAAGTCAACAGCTCACTACTGGAGCCGGGCACAGAGTACCGCGTGGGCCTGGAGCTTGCGAACGCCTTCGGCCAACGAACAGTGGCCGTTAAGGCCATTCAGATGCGCAGTCTGCCAGGTCCAGCCGTGTTTATCGTGGGCGATTCGACTCAGAACGTGACCCGAGTTGGTGCTCCTCTCCTGCTGCAGGTTGACTCGGTCGTGAGCTGTCCGAGCGTCTCAGGCGCAGACGTCGGGTATCGCTGGGTCGTCACCAGTCAGAGCAGCAGTGGCTCAGGCTCCATCGCGCCTGAAGACTTGAGCCAGGACAACTTAGCTCGAGACCCGCGGGTCTTCCGTTTGCCACGGACGTCACTCCGAGCTGACCGGATCTACACGTTCCGAGTCGAGGCTTATATGACCGGCTCGCTGTCGAATCAGTCTTCCAGCAGCTTTGCGTCCGTCGTGGTGTATGTCGCCAGCAGCGCGCCTCAGGTTTCCATCACAGGCGGTGACTGCGCTATTGGGGATCAAGATACGCTACTGCTTGATGGCTCCGGAACTGTCGACCCAGACGCCTCCAGCACGGCGTTGACGTACTCGTGGACCTGTCAGGACATCACAGACCCGCTGGTTTCTCCTGCAATTTGCAAGGACGCGTCGATTTCCCCCGCCGTGGCGCTGGACCTCACGGCCAGTTCGAACGCCGTGCTGACGATCCCGCCGTTCAAACTGCAGTCTGGACGCCAGCTGCAGTTCTCATTGACTGCTTCTAAGGGGGCTTACAACGCCACGGCTTCCACTGCCGTCTGGATCCTCGAGGGGCATCTGCCGATCGTACAGACTTCAGCATCCGCTGCGAAGATCAATCCGTCCAGTCGCCTTACAATGGAGGCCCAGGTGAGCTCTGACTATCCGTATACTGCGCGGTGGGAGCAGACCCAGGGCGATCTGGTGCTGCCTGACGCGACTGCTGGAGACTCCAGCGACGCCTTCGCGCTGCCACTCACGAGTCTGAGCAACGCCATCCTCAAGAACACACTCACGGCTGGGCTCACCTACGGCTTCCGCCTCGTGGCCTCCGATTCCGAAGGTAACGTCGGCTTTGGCTCCATCTCAGTGGTCGTGAACTCTCCACCGTCGTCTGGCACCTTCACGGTCACTCCACAATCCGGATACGCGATGCAAGATGTCTTCACCCTCAGTTGTTCGCAGTGGAGCGACGACGTGAACGATTTCCCACTCACGTACAGCTTTGGAGTGCTCTCCACCTCGAGTTTCCAGGCCTTAAACAACGCCACGACCGACATCGGCGTCTTGGTCGAGCTGCTGCAGAAGGCTATGACGCCTTTAGTGGTGAATCAACCCTCGCCTCAAGCCACTAGCACCATGTTTCCGCCCGGGAACATGCAAGATAGTGAGGAAATGACGGTCGTGGCCTTCATCAGCGACATTTTGGGTGCTGTGGCCGTCGCATCGGCCTCTATTGAGGTGTTGCTTCCCGCTGAAGCCAAGTCGCAGCCCGTGGCGTTCGTGGCCGGGATGTTTACTAGCGATGGTTCGCTTCGAGCTGGCGGCGATGCGGCCGAGAACGTGCGTGGGGTCATGTCGGTCGCCCTGGTATTGGAGAGCGCCTTCGCGAAGAAGTCATCGGCTTCAGGCACTCGTCGTTTGTCAGTGGGTTGTGCTGACGGGTTCATGGGCCCGGACTGTACGATTGCCGTGGCTCTCGTGCAGCAGGTGGACACTGCCATCCTGTCGACGGTAGCGAAGGCAGCGAATAGTGTGGAGCCCAGCAGTCCAGGCCTGGGGCTGCAGGCGCGAGTGCTTGGATCGTTGATGCGTGGCGCACCGGAGGTGCTGACGGCTTCGGCTGTGACAGAGATCACATGGCTGAGTAGTGCGATCGCTAATAGCGCCTTGGGTCTTGACGTACCCGCCGACTTCGTGAGCTCGGCAGGCTCGACGTTAGTGGAGGTGGTTTCGGCGGTTCTGGTGCTTGGAACAGCGGGAACTACCAGCAGCAGCGACACTCAGCGTCGTCGCCTTACTGAGATTTCTTCTTCTGCTGCAAATGCGACGGCGGGTGATGGCTCTTGTGGAGATCAAGAGGAGACGGCGCAGACGAAGGCTAGTCTGGCCAATATCCTGCAGACACTGCTGTCGTTGGCGGCAGTGGGCAGTCAAGAGCTGTTGACGGGCGAGCCGCCGGCTGTACTCACGGCTGGCGACGTGACCGCCTTCTCAGCAAAAGGAGTGAGCTTCACCGCCCAACCGACGAGCGCTCTGGCGATGAATCTCACGGCTACTGCGGTCGCGTGTCTCGATCCCGATCTGTTCCTGGACGCCTTGGCCTTCGTGACAAGTCCGCATTCAAACTGTTCACTAAATTCGTCGCAAGCGATCTCTCGAGCCATGGTCTTCTCCGTGCATTCGCAAACGGCGTTCGACCATGCCACGGCTTCCTCCTTAGACGACGGAATTGCCATGCAGACATTGACCAGCACGAGCGTTTGCGTCGCCCAAGCCTCCGAGGCCTCGCGTCGCCTCACAGCTGCGTCTACGGCGTGGAACCCACTGGTGGCACTCACGATCCCGCACGACCGCGAGCTTTCAGCCATCGAACAGAGCAATTTCTCGACGACCTGTCGTACGTGGGACCCGGAGATCTCGCGTTGGGTTGCGGACGTGTGTTTCAAGGACGATAGCGCCAGTACCAGCGAGCTCACGGTCTGCTACTGCACGCGATTGGAGGCGGCACTCGAGGTGCTCGTGACACTGGAGGAGCGACTGGATTTCTACGCTTTGCATCCGGATCTGTATCGTCATGACCCGCCGTCTCTCGTCGTCAGTATGACACTTGTGGTCCTAGTAGCAGCGTTCGTAATCGTGGCGAAGACTGGGCAACGACTGGACGCTCGTGACGCTCAACGAGAGAAAGCCACGACCATCAAACGACTAAATCGATCCAAGTGGAGCGAGCTGGAGGCGCGGACCCAGGCCGCCAATGTGTTCGAAGACTTCGACGTCTTCTACGCGGCCCAGCAACAGAAGAAGAAGCTCGAACTGCAGGTTTCCGAGGCGCAGACATCCCCCACAGTGGACGATGAAGCTTCGGTCACCGGGTTCTCGTCCTCAGCACGAGGCTCACGGGTTCACAATCTGTCTGTCGACGAGCCGTTAGACCCAACAGTGGAGCTGCCTGACGAAGCGCGGACCCTCTTCGAATCCTCGCGTCCCCTGAGTCGCCAGTATGCGCGATTGACACTGCTTTTCCGACTCAGCAACCTGTTGTTGGTGCTACTTGGCATCGTGTTGTTGTTGGCAGGACTCGAGGTGCAGTTCCTGCTTGGCCACAGTCCGGCGGAGCTGGTACTCAACCTCTACAGTGGGCCGCTGGGTCTTGTACTCTTAGGCAGCGGCGCGCTTCTGCTTGTCGGGGGCATTGCGGGTGTTCTACTAGCGCGAAGAGACGCCTCGAACGGCGCGCGCACTGCGTATCTGACGGCTCTAGGCGTGGCGTTGCTGCTCCAGCTCTTCGTGGTGGCCTTAGTGTTCCAGTCGCTCGAGGACTTTGGCTCGCTGCCTCGTGGCGTGGCGCTCACATTGCGTTCTCACTGGGATTCGCTGTCTGCAGAGACCAAAACACAACTCCAAGCTTCCTACGGCTGCTGTGGCTTCTTGACCATCAACGAGCAAACCGCGTGTCCCGAAGAAGCACTGGATGCCGTGCCGCCACGTACATGCTCTATGGTGTTGGCCACTCAAGCGCAGACGCTGTTCTCCAGCTCCTTCGGCTACGTACAAGCGGTCTTCCTCGTCGAGATGGCGTGCGTGGCACTCGCCAACTTGCTTGTCCGTTGGCGGAGGTTCCGACTCCTGCAGCTCGCGTCTGGCGACGCCGTGGACGCCGCTATGCTGCGCTCGCAGCCGACCGTGGCGTTGCTCTGCTCTCTACCGCCACTCTACGGTCTGCTGGCGACTGGCGCCGCGGCCGCTGCGCTCTTCGGACTCGACCTGCTTCTGCATTGGCATCTCATTGCCGACGCGCTGGTAAGCGCGCTGTTTGGCCTTGAGATCGGCGCGATTGTGACAACAGCGGCTGTGCTTTACCTGCTGCTAATGCTGCGAGCGCTTCATGTACTCGGGACGCGTAATGTCCTCGCGCTCCGCTGGGTTGCTGTGCTGTCGCTGGCCTTCCTGCTGCTCACGATGGGATTCAACGGCTACTTGACGCGGCTTCGCGTCGATTTCTCCTTGGATCCGACTATCAGTGAGGCTGTCGAGGCCAAGTACGTTGCGCTTCCGCGATCCACGACGCTGCTGGGGCTGGAGATGGACATGGGCTGCTGTGGTTTCCGGATCAACTCGCAGGGCTCTTGCATAAGCTCCGGGGACGTCGAGATGCCCACATGCCGCCTGCAAGTGGAGCAGGCGCTTGTAGCTGCGTTGGCGCTGGCGACGGACCGCCTCACGGTATTTGCAGTGGTGCAGGCTGTTGTGTTGGCCCTCACCTTTTGGCTGTGTCTCCTGCTGCGTCGATTCGCTGGATTGACTGCGATTCGCCCAACAACAACAGCAGAGCAGCCAGTTCTGAGACCGCAATCTCCGTCAGAGCACGTTTGCCTGGCTGGCTTGACGCTGTTGAACGTCGGAGCGGCAGCCGCAGGCGTCGGCGTGTTGTGTCTGGGTCTCGACGTGCTCTTGGAGCTCAACGTGCTGCACTTGTCGTACCTGTTGCGAGTGTTTGACCGACGACTAGGCGTATATCTGCTCACTCTGGGAGGCTGTATGGAACTCTTCGCGGCCTTGGGCGGTCTTGTGGCCTGGATGGGACCTCGCAGTTCCTCTCCATCGACGAGAACAAGACAGCATCGCTTGACTGTTGGCTATATGCTCGCGTGTGTGCTGCTCTTCCTGACGGCATTCGGACTGCTCGGTGTCTCCCACAAGTTCTCCTTGCAGCTCACACCTGCCTCCAATGCCGACGATGTCGCTCCAGCGGCGGTGGACGCGCGACTCGAGGATCGCTGGCGCTCAGCGTCGTCGTCCACCAAGCAGTTCGTGCAGAATGCGCTTCAATGCTGCGGTTATGAGCGGGTGGAGGCCGCCAACGGGTCCGTGACGTTCACGTTACCAGCCGAGCAGTTCGCGTGGCGAAGACTCACCACCACCACGACGCATTACGTCTACAAGACTCGGGAGCACTCGACCGTGACGGAGTCCTGGACGCCTCGACTGCTCACGGAGACGCAAGCGGAGACGCCGTTGAATGGGAGCGCGCTGTGCCCCGTTGAGGCTAGCGACGGTTGCGTGAACCCCATGAAGCGCTACCTTTCGCGCGTCGCCCGTCTCGGTTGGCAGCTATGCGCTGGTCTCGCCAGTTTCAGTGTCGCCGCATTGATTTGTTGCTGTGGTTTGCAAGTCGGCAGCAGCAGCAGCAGCAAGACATGGACTCCCAACTGGCGTCTTCGCTTGAAACGAGCTGTGCTATTGCTCGTGGTGCTGCTGGGAGGCCTCGCAGCCTTGGTCTGTCTGTTTCTTGGCGTGGACGTGGCTGCCGGATGGACGCTCTTTAGTTCCAGCGCCTTGCAGCTGGTGTTCGCTCGCTCCTTGGGTGCTTCGTTGGCCGTCTACGCCGTCCTAGCGCTGCTCAACCACGGCTATTCGGTCCGTGCTGCTGTGACTTATTCCGTCCATCAGCTCTTCTTGCAGATTGTGACTCGCCTCGTGCTCGCTTTTGCGCTGTTCGCGGGCGTGGCGTTCACGGCGCATCTCTCACGCTACTCGGCGGCGTCGGATGAGTCCTGGCATGAGCAACTCACCACCTTCCTAGATGACCAATGGAGCGACTTAACCCCAGCCACGCAGCACGCAATCTCGCTTGAGTTCGCGTGCTGCGGCTTCAACGATCCAGTGCTCGTGGCTGGCAAAGGTGTGGTGTTCGACCGCCCTGCGCTCGGGTATCCGAGCTGTTCGCTCGCTCTTTCGCGCGGCTGCAAGCGGCCATTAGCTGCAGGCGTGACGTCCTCGTTCGCCTGGCTCTTCTCCTTCTTGTTGGCGCTGGCGCTCATGGAACTCACCGCGATGGCGTTGGGAGCGCTCGTGCTGCGAGACGTGCGACTTCACGAACGCGAGGCCTGGTTTAAACTTGAAAGTCGACTGCGCTACGTCCTAGGAAGCTTTCGTCGCGACTTCCGACGGCGCCACGTGCTCGTATCCGTGGCTGCACGTTATGACGCACGACTCACTCGCGCCCAGCGTGCTGTGAGCGTTCTCTGCGCCTGGGCTGCGTCTCTCGCGGTGTTCGCAGGCCACTTCGCGACCCAAGGCTGCTACCGCTCGGCACTCAAGACGTGTGAGCAGCCAGGGGCGGCGGAGCTGCTCGGCCTCGCGCTTGTCTACGGCGGCCTCGTGGGCGTTGCGGTGCAGGCCGCTGTCATCGCGCTGTTCGAACTCGTACGCCACCGCGTCGACCACGAGACCAAGGAGGTGGCCAGCGCCCGACAGCGCAAGGAGAAGGTGCTGCTCTTCCGCTCGTCCTGGTTCCCGAGGCGCCGCAGTAACGGTAGTTCAATGCCATCGCTAATGACCGAGCAGACTGCCTCTGGACTGGCGGGCTCGACGCTCGACACGACGCAGACGACCACCGAAGAGCGCTGGTACGCGTGGCTCACGCGCTTCATGGCCGGGGCCTTCCAGGCCTGCGGCGTCGTGCTGTTCCTCGGTGGCTGCGCGCTCGCGACGCTGCTTGGACTGCTGCAACTCGGCTACAACAACTCGCTCTACGGCGTCTCGCTGGACGACGAGATCCCACAACTGCTGGGGCTTGCGCTTGCGCTCGTGGGCGTCTCGCTGCTCGTGGCGCTGGCCAATGACCTCCGCGAGCAACAGGCCAAGCGCTCACACCGTCGGAAGCTGACGCCCGTGATCGTGACGCTCGTGGCCGTGGCGATCACAGCGACGCTCGCGCTTGGCGCCGTGTTGCTGGCTGTCTTCATGGTGCACGAGGTGGTTCAGGACGACGCGACGGCTCAGACCAGCTGGAGCGTGCGCGTCACGGGCTTCAGCGTGGTCGAGCAGCTCCAAGCTGCCTGGAACCAGGAATCCTCCGGATACATGAAGGATGCGGTGCAGCAGGAGCTGCGCTGTTGCGGCTTCCAGAGCGCCACGGACGCACCGTTCCTCCCTTGTCCGGACGGAGACCCCGTGCAGGTCGCGTACGAGGCGCTGAGTGTAAGCGGCGCCGTGGTGGCGACCACCAGGCAGGAGTTCGAGCCGCTGGTGGGCTGTCTCGCCCCGATGCTCGCGCGGTTTCAACGTGGTGCCGACGTGGTCACGTATTGCGCCTTGAGCGCCGCGGGGCTGCTGTTCCTGTTGACGGTCAGTGCACTCTTCTTGGCTCGAGATCTGGCCATCTCCAAGGATTCCAAGCTCAAGCTGCGTGTGCCTGACACATCCAGTCCCGAGGAGAGCAAGCAGGACGTGCGCGAGACGTTCGCAACGGTCGTAGGACTCAAGATTGCGGCACCGACGCGAGGGAAGCTGCGTTCGCAACTAATGGCTTCGAGTCTCGAGAGCGTGACGCCTGCCGTGGCCAGCGAACTGGCCGCGGCGCCACTCAAACACGAGGAACTACTGGTCGCGAGTGCTCCAGCTTCACAGGGGCGTCTCCACGACGACGACGAGGACGCCGGTGACTACAAGGAGCCGCAGGAGCTGCAGGTCTCAGCCAAGGAAGACGCCACGGCCGCTGAGGCTGAGGCCGACGCGAGCGTGCCATACCCAGCGTCCGTGGTATACGTGATCTTCTCGATGTGCCTACTATGGCTGGCCATCATGGCCTATGTGGTAGCCGTGAGTGCGATGGAGCTTGGGCTGGCCACGTCCTGGCGTTGTGTGTTGGCTTGGGCGGTCGGAGTCGCCATGCTGGAGCTCGTAGTGGAGCCTGCCGTGCTCTTCGCGGCCATTGTGGCTCGTACACTGCGCGACTGGTGGTCGAGGACGCTGCTGGCCCGACTGCTACGTCGCGGCCGCGCTGCGCTACGCATCGGGCCACAAGACGCTGCGCGCGAACAGCTCGCTAAGTCACTTACGCTGTACGAACGACTGCGCTTTGCTGCTGCCGTTCGCATCCAGCGTCGACTGCTTACGCGCGTGACAAGGACGCGTTATCTGCGTCGCCTGAGGGACCACAAACAGGAGCAGCATCGCTTGTTGGCGACTCATCGGCGTGAAACACTGCGCAAGACGCTGGCCAGCTTCAGCGAGGAGGAGATCGAGGCCTTCCGCTTGCTGTTCGTATCGGCGGACGCGCCGCAGCTCGGGTTGGTCTCACACACGACCATCGCGCAAGCTGTGTACGAGCTGGGCGTACAGGTACCGGCCTCGAAAGTGCGTGAGCTGCTCGACGCCTTCGACCCGGCGTACGCAGACCTGGTGGACTTTGAGCACTTCTTGTATGGCATGCACTGCGTACGACTCCACCACCAACAGCTGCAGACTAAAGGCCAGTCGTCGGACGCCGCGAAGACGACGGAAGGCGAGCAGCTCTTGAGTCCCTCCGATCGCTTTGGACCGGGCGCCGACCCACGGGCCACGCTGCTGGCGAAGCGGCAGAACCTGCTGCGCGAACTGCACGATCGGCGGGAGTCGCTGGCCCACAAGCTGCTGCGCAAAGTGAGCGGCCGCCTGCCGCCGCTATTGCAGCGTGGCAAGAGCGCGAGAGCCGCCACGCCTGCGATCACCGAGCCGGCGGAGGAGCTGGCGGAGGAGACCACGCAAGACAACGATGCAGCAGCTCCCTCGGGTTCCCACGTGCTCTGGCAGAATCGGAAGCTGTCGCCCAAGAAGCGTGCGCTCGAGTCGGTGATGAAGAAGAAACACCGCGATCGAGTGCCGCTGGAGCAGCAAGGAGCGACAACAGATGGAGGAGACACCGATGGGGTCGTATCTAGCGCCAGGGTGGTTGTGAAGGTCACTAAAACGTCGCCGTCAAAGGCTTCCGGGTCACCCACGCGATTGGCGATGAAGAAGTTAGCAAACCGGACGGTTGCGACGCCCAGAGGCGCCACTCCTGCTACGAGGACAGCAATCCCAGCCCTCCCCAGCGTTTCGAGCGAAGCCGTCCCAGCCATCCCGCTGCTGTCTACAGTCGCGACTGCGCCGACAGGATACGACCGCGAGGAAGAGAAGGCGGCGATTCCTGCTGTGTCGGCCTCGGAAGGCGGTGTTGAGAGACTAGCGGTCGCCCACGCGTTTGCTGTTGCGACAGCTACAGAGAAGGGAACTACTGCAACAGACGAGGCTGCAGCGGCGGAAGCGGAGCTGAGGGCGGTGGTTGATGACACACCGAAAGAGGAGGCGTCCAAACTGGAAGAAAAGGCGCCGAAAGCCTCGGCAACGCCAGAGGAGGCCAAGCCCTTCGGCGCATATCTGCTGCTCACGAAGCAATCGCCGCCGTTGTCGGGGAAGATCAGCGGCGTGACGAACAAGGAGAAGTCGCAGCTGACCATTGGCGACGAGGAGATGGGAGCCCAGACACACGTCGACGCCGATTCGGAGGACGACGCCGTCGCGCCTTCCCCTCATCCGGTCCCTGCCGCGAAGCTCAAGGCCAGTGGCGCCCAAAGCGCTCTGGAGAAGGCGCTCCTGAAGAAGAAGAAGACCAAGAGCAAGACACCAGGCTCTGGAGGTGGCAAGTCCAGCGGTTAACCCCGGCCAACTGGCAGCCAAGAGCACCGCTTGGTGCTCCTGGTGCTGCAACCAGTTGAAGTTGGGGGTCAGCTGCTCTTATCTCGTAAATATACAGTTAAACAGCATGGACGCCGGCGCCGCATCGACGTGTTCATGCCCACCATGCGTTATCAAGTATAGACTTCAATTACGGAAAGAAAGAACGCAGGCGTCGGCATCGGCGTCGACGCTGGCTCGGCCCCAGGCTCTCTCTGCCTCGTCATCGGCACATGTTGATGGGACTCCAGGCGCGCGACAGGTGCGTCCGTATGGCGCTTGCTTTCTTATTGAACGGATGGTGCAGCTTTGTTTTTCGTTTTGACGAAATGCGCTCCTTCCATGCAGATCGTGGTGCAGTTCACTCCTTTCTGGCGATGGCGCGAGTGGATAGCTTCATCGACTGTCAAATGCTTCCCCATACCAACGTTGGTCAGACCCGCAATTTCTCATCAGGAATGATGGTTTGACCCACCCAATCGCCCAAACGCCCGCGCTCGCGAGTTGCACTTTGGAGCTTTGACTTGGTTTCGCTATCGACTGCACCACAAGAACGCGCGGTCCCTCCAAGCAGAGCGAGAAGCACAAAGCAGCCAGGAAGGAAGGAAGGAAGCAACGGCGCTCCGACCGCACCCAACCCGCTCCCGCCCGCGCCGAGAGCGCCTCGGTCGATGGGACACGATGTTCTCCGTGTGTGCCGCCGCTCTAGCGCTTCTCCGCGTGTCTTCCGCTTCCGCTGCGACCGTCTCCGAGCCCACAACGTCGTCGTCCTCCAATGATGGCGAATGGAATGTGGACGACGGACTGGTGTTCCTGCCGCACGCGTCCATGGGGCTGGAGGTGATGTGTGTGGCCGTTTATCTGTCGCTGGCGCTGGTGTCGGCGTGCCGCGTGCTGTCGTTGATGTCGTCGCGACAGGCGTCGGCCTTCCAGAGCAGCCGCCGCAACACGTTCCAGAGCCTCATGGTGTTGTTCGCCGTCACACGCGCCGCCTCGTTCCTGAGCGAAGGCGTGCTGCGGAACCTGCTCAACCGCGCTGCGCTGTGCTTCTTCTTCTCGCTCGTACTGTTCCAAGTGCTCTTCTGGATCGACATCGCCAACCCCAAGATCTCGCGTCGCTCGCGCCGCATCTGGATCGCCTTTGTGCTGGCCAACGGCGTTTTCTACGCCTTCGTGCTCGGACTTTCAGTCGTCCACTTCACTAAGGTGTCCGAGGCAGAGCAGACACGCACGCAGTTGGATCGCCCGGTGCTCTGGACGGGCGTGCTGCCCGTGTTGCTTATCGCGCTCGGCAGCTTCGTTAGCTCGCTCGGGCTGGTGTACTCGACGTGGCAGATGCGACATCGTGTGGCACGTGTGCTCAAGCCGTCGGGCGACGGACTGCGGAGGCGCGTGGACCAGCGCGTGGAGAGAAAGCTGACCCGCGCGCTGCGGTTTACGATCCTTGTGATGGGCATATGCTCGGTGCTGTTCCTCCTGCGCACCATCATCTACATCCAGCGACCGTTTTCGCACCAAGGCTGCGGTGACATCCACGACCCGAATGTGTGCGTCGTGGTGGGCTACGCTATCCCCGAAGTTGTGCCTTGTGTCTTATTCCTGATCCTCATGTGGGAGGTGGAGCCCAACCTGCAGTTTCCGTCACGTCGCAGTCTCAGCTTCAACAACGGCATGGTCACGTCTGAGACCACACCACTGTTGGAAAAAGATGCGCTCCAGCGTCCACTGGTGCTGAAAACGAATCAGCAGCAAGCAAACGGCTTGGGGGCGGCGGCGAGTCTAGCAGCGGGACTCCCCAATTCGCCCCCCGGGTCACAGGGTGGTTACTTGAGCGTTGGTCGACGACCGAGTCCGTTGTCGCTGGGCCTCGGAGGCGGTGTACTTGACCGCGCGAGGCGACGGCTGGAGCTTGTCGTGCGTCAACATTTGGGTGGCGGCAATAAAGAGCAGCATGAATTGCCGACGATCGACAGGACCGAACGACATGAGTTCGCGACCGCTAACAGCGCGCCTCCCGCATTTGAGCGTGAAAGGCACGCCAAACAAGTGGCTATTCCGGATCGACCTTGGAACAGCGACGCAAACTGGCCAACACAAACCACCCCGTCTGCGCCGTACGCGTGGCTTTCATTCCAGTGCTTCAATCTGAAGTTGCCCACGAAGTCGTCGCTTGCGTCGTCCTCGTTCGTTGTGCTGGATCTGATGGATCCAGAGACGGGGGCAGTGCTAACCGAGGTCGGGCGAACGGAGATCTCGTCGTCGGAGGACCCGTGCTTCCACATGATGTTGGCAGTCGAAATGCGGGACCAGGACTTGCTTCGTGCTTCGGTGTATTCGGTTCGGAACCCGAGCTCGCTGGAAGATCTCAACAGTCAGTGGCTCGTGGGTGATCCGCTCGTGCCACTCTCGTCGTTCATGTCCGGTTCCAAGCTTGTGGTTGGTCGAGCGTCCATTTACTCGTTGTTTTCTCCCCTATCGCGATCGCGGTCGTCGGGCGAAATAGTCATTCGATGCGAAGCGGAGATGAAAACTATGAACGCCGGGATGTCGGCTGGTGGACTTGAGCGCATCACTCGGTCGTTTATGTACATCGGAATTGAAAACACCGACACCCAAACACCGTCGCCACCTCCAACATCGGAGTACTCGGAGATCGCCCAGCAGATGATTGAGCTCGCATCCACCTCGCAACGTGCGCAAGGGAAGATGCTGGTCGAAGAAGAGCTAATTGAAAGCGTGTACACGTGGGAGGTGCCATACCAACTGCTCCAGCTGATTCTATCGGATCTGCTGGTCAAGCTCGACTCACTGAAGCACGAGATTGCGGTCGAAGATGGCGGTGAGAGTTCTTCATCAACTCCATCGAGCCAGCTTTCGACCCCAAGCGTTGGTGGATACTCATTGGCTTCCGCAATTCCTGCCTCTCCACTTGGCGCCGTTCAGGAAAGTGAGGTGGGCAACGCAACGCTGTCATCAGAGGAAGCGGAGTTTGTGACACCATCGGCCTCTGCTACGGTATCACCCCTTGATTCGGAAAACCGAGTAAGAGCCACAGCCAGCATCGGAATGCTATCCGAAATGATTATCCAGATCCAGGATGATGCTGTTGAAAGGAAAAAGCGAAAGTGGCGGCTGGAACTCATCAAGACGATGGAGAACTACATCTCGGAAGTGGAGGACTCCATTTTGCGCTACGGGGCCACGCAGCATGCTGGACTTACATTCAAGCCGAGCACTATGAAAGCGGATGCGGATTTGCGCTTTCTGGCGCTGAATTTGCACCAACAGTTGATGACTGTGGGCAATGCAGCGCCCACTTCTGAAAATGACGTCCAACATGGCGACCAGGCGAGCGCTTCGCGCTATGCCCGCCTTGTGAACACGTTTGTTGGAACCTTTCTGTCTTCCCCGCACTTATCGAGAGAGTCGAGTGTGCATGGACGTCAGACCGACCTCGATACGATGCAATTCATGGACAACGAAGGCATTGACGAGAACGATGTGGCACAACCCCCGACTTCTGAAGAAGTGCCACTAGAACCGGTCGAAGCGCTACGTCGGAGGGTCATTTCTTTCGATTCCGCTGAAACCATTGTTAGCAAGGGGGCCGCGGGTCAAGGTGTTGTTGTGCCTTCCGAGCAACGAAAGTTGGCAGAAACCATTGTGGCGATGGGGATTACCGAAGAAGAATTTCAGAGCATTTACGGCATCGACGATTCAGTCGAGTCTCCGAAAGCGGCGGTGGTCACTGTCGAGACAATTTCGAGCGATTGTGAATCTGCGGTGGCAGAAGAAGAACTTGGTCGCTCAAGTGACGCCGCATCCGACGAGCGTTCAAATGCGGAGACGAGGCATCGAAGTCGCTCCCCTTTCCACAAGCACCGCATGTACGGCACGACCACGGTGGGGGCATTTGCAGCTCACGTCTACGGGTTTAAAAGCGGCGGCGTGCGGCAGATGCGTGAAGAGCTGGAGCGACTGCATGCGCGGCTGGTGAAAGAAGCGCAAACGGGTTCAGATCTCACTATGGATGCGTTGGAGCGCAAGTATAACGAGCTCAAGTGGGACGTGGAGCGTCGTCTCGAGGTTGCGTTTTGCCAATCCATGAGTGCGCTGGTGACGTGTTTCCAGCAAACGCTGTACGTGCATACGCATGACCACTTGGATTTTGGTCCTCATGCACTGAAAGCTCGCGGCATCGATTACTTGGAAATGATTTCGAACGTGGGCTTTCTTTTCTCCGTGGAGAGTTTGTTGTCCACCTACGGCAAAGAGCTGGGGATGTTGGGCGACACGGAAGCGGCAGTCAAGGAGCTCGCTCGCGTGCAAATTAAGCTGCGTCCCGTGAAGACGCCGCGCGCTGCTGCTTTTCGTGTTTCTATTACTTCTGGGCCGTCGGATATCATGATTGAACTGCCGATCATCACACGTCGAGCGAGCGAATTCCCGGATCGGAGTATGCACCGAACTCCGGGACAGGACGCGTTCTCAGGCGCCGTCTACTTGCCGTTATCGACTGCGGAGCAGAAGCAGCGTGCGAAGTCCTTGTTCCGGAAGCCCATTCGCGTGGTGCCTGTGCTGTTCTCGCAGGGAATGAATGAAATGCAGACTGTTGCCAACACCGTCGGCAAGGCTTCTTTGCAGAAGGAGATCAATGCTGAAAACGTGGTGGAGCTGGAGACATACGTCAACAGGTTTGTGGAATGGTGCTCAATGAAGGAGGAGGATACAAGCAGCGCGGATGCACCCTCTTCCATTTACGACGCCGTGGACCTCGATCGGATCCAGACGTCACTCATGGCACTGAGAATCAGCATCCAGCTGTCGGGGCGCTCCAAACGCATGGCCATTCTGAGTTTGTCGTCATCCATCGCGCGCTCCATTGGCGGCGGCCGAGTGACGATGTGCAAGTCAGCGAAAGACCGCACGTCCATGTCGATCACTCTCGAAGAAGCGAACTTGCTGGCGCGTTCGCACGGACTCATCGTTGACGAGCTGGAACCGTTCACGAATCTGCTGCGCACGTACGGTGTTCGACGAGAAAACGCCCGCAAGAACATTGGTAAGGCGCAGTATTGCTTCAGCGCCCTGCAGAACTACATGCTGCCTCAGGATTACCAGTGTCCTCCTGGAACTGGGGGTGGCAGTCGATCCTTTTCGTAGACGAGCCGTGCCAAGAGCCTAGCCGACGCCAGTGCGACAAGGTACATGTACCATGTAGTGTATGCACGGCTGTGGGTTGCCCAGGATGACAACCCTATGCGATGATGACGATTGGTTTCTGGACCTTTTCAGGTATCGACACTCAAAGAGCTAGCGCGTTTAACGAATTGTAATTTATGTTTCGACTTATTTTTTAACAGGCTCGACGCTGGTACAACACATAAATGGGAAGTGGACAGCTATGGGCGGAGAGCGACGGGGAAGACGTGACCGCTGGAATGGTCAGCGTTTTAACGCCAGAATATCCTGCATCGACATGGTGCGAGGGGAGTGGAACAACTGGTGCGGTTGGTGGGTGCTTGTGCTGCTCTCATTCTTCGTCAGCTGCGACTCCATGTCGTGCTTGAAGGCTGTGAGGATGGATGCGTCGACAAGAAGATTCAGCGACGGCATGGGCGATGACACGGACTTGTCGGCCACGAAGCGACCGGAGATATTCGACCCGATCCAGGACGCACTCGAGTGAGCTTGTGGGTTCATCGTCAACTGGGGGATGCTAGCCATTTTGTTCGGGCTGATCACTTGCAGGTCGAGGTTGAAGCCGTGCGTCGTGGGCGGGGGTGTCATTAGCGGAGCTGGCACGGAGTGGGGAGACGAGAAGATCGTTGTCGCATGCACTTCCATCGATGCTGCTGGTCTGCAGTCGCTGCTGTCTGTGTCGGACATTCGCTCGTCGTCATCGCTGATGATTGCGGCGGTGGTGGAGAACGCTTGTGAGGAGCACCACGAGTTGGATCTCATGGGAGACACCTGGTGTGGCGGTGCATTCTGGAGCAATGGCAGGGCCAGCTGGGGAAGTTTTACTTGCAAGAGCCGCTTGGCGCTGGCACCGCGCAGGCTTGAGGCGTTGGGGTGGGGCACCGCCGTGGGCGACGACTCGCCTTCTTTCTCAAGCTTTCGGCGCAGATTCTCCATGGCTTCCTGACGGATACGCTCGACGTTCTTCTCGCTCCGGAAACCGAGGTACGGCCATCGTCGGATGCCGAGCGAGCGACACACGCGGATGAGCGTGCGGCTGCTGATCCCCAGATCTTCGGCAGCTTTCTTGGCGGTGAAGGTGAAGAATGCAGCAAGGACGTCGAAGGACAGCGTTTTGATTCCGTGACGAGTGTGCACGCGCACCACGTAGGACGCATAGGACGCTGCGAGCGAACTTTTGTGGCGCGACATGCCGGACAAGGAGGGGAACTTGGTCGTCGTGGGCTGTGGGATGGTGTGAACGGAAGGTAAGCACGTGGTCATGGTGGCGGCTTGCTGGTGGACTCGTGCTGCTGCCGAGTAAAGTGGTGCGTTGCGTGCGGGGCGAGGGAGTGGTGACAGTTGGAACAGTCGAAGGACTGGGATTTCACTCGCGCGCTGCTGATGCTGTAATTGTGACCGGCCACGTCGAAATGGGAAATGGAACTCAGGAGGTGGCTTTTTGAATTGTGGGGTGGACTCGAGGCTAAGAAAAGTGCCACACCAGACAATTACAGCAGCGGCGACAGTAACAGAGCGAGAGGCCGCAGGTGCTCCTTCAGCCGTGTCCGAGGAGAGAGGGAGACGGTGGAAGGACGACGCGCTGAAGCGTTCGACATGAGATACATGGCCTGCTCGGTAACGGTAAATGCCTCCCCCGCGCCACCCTTCCATCCCTCGCGTGTCTTTCCAGCTTTTGTTGGTTTGGCGCTCTCAAACTGTGCTGTAGGTGACACACGCGACGCTTTGCCATCGTCCGAGTCTTTCGACGGAACTTGCGCGGAAGTGCAGCCGAAGCGTCCCACACGAGGAAGAATGGAACATTGGGTTGGCAGTGACCGTGCCGGGGCTTGCTGTTGAAGCAGCCAGTGGTCGGACCTGCTAGACGAGACAAGCGGCAGTGAGCACGGTCGAGGGGTGCTTCAAACTGACAAGTTGAGGCGTTCCGAGCGTTGTGCCGTGGCGTGCTGGCTGGTGGGGTGTACGGTGCGCGGCAGCAGACAGGACGCGGCCTCGACTACTACAACGTACTTCGAAGGGGTTTAACAGGTTGAAGACGAGGCAGTCGTCAGCAAACTTGCTGAAGAACCAGCGGTCACGGAATCGGCGGCGCAAAAGAAAACTCGAGCCCTCATTGCTGGCGTGGGCTCCAGATATAGCGCAGAGCGAAGGCGACACTGCAGTGCATCTTTGTGCGAATGGAACGCTTGCTCTTGAAACTGGAGAGGGTGGGGCCAACACTGCGCGCTGTGCAGAACGTTGGACGAGCAAGAGTTGGTTCAGGGACCTTCTCCAGCGGGTGAAACGGCGGGAGAGTGACGCACTATTTGTAGCCGAAGCGGCGTTGGCTGGTTTATTGGGTTGCTTTCGCCAACGCCCGTTTCGTCTCGCGTTACGGGGAAAGCGTTGGATTCCAGTTGACTCCGGTTTGGTTCCGGCTTGAAGCCACCGACGAGGGGCAGACACGAAAGGCGCTGTGGCCATTTAGATGCTTGGAGAGGGCCCGTAAAGGATCGCTTATTTTAAGTTTTGTGGGTTCTCCTGAGCTTCTAAGCTTTACCAGCCTCCTCCAGGTACTGAGACCGAAAAAAATGCCTGCTGCCGTGCGGGGGCGGACCTCGTGTCGGCGACAGGGATTAAGAGAGCGTACTAGCATCACAACACGACACGATCTTGTCCAGAAGGCTTCGGAGTATCGCCAGCATTACTCCCGCACCGGACTCGAGAGGCGCGAGCTCGAAACCGAAACGCAGGCACAAGCAGCCAGCGGCCGCTTTGAGGCTTGGGGCTAATGCTACTAACCGGACCTCGTCGTTGTATGCATGCAGACATTGGCGCCTTGACCGAGGGTTACGAGGCAAGGCGCCCCAATACTTTCCGAAAGCAGCACGCGATGAACCAATGCACAATTGACGGGTTTCTAGAAAATTTAGATTTGGGGCGGCTTTGAAGCACACAAACTGCCGTTACAGAGTTGACAACATGCGAAAAGTATCGAATTTGGAACAAACTGGCGCGCCAAGTTGGCAGATTTGGGAGTGCTTTCTTGGGGTTAAGCTTACCAGCAAAAGAACGGCGCCGCCAAGAGCCATGGCGACCAAAATTCGTTGCAGAACTGGGTTTGCGAAGTGCTGGCCAGTTAGGAAGGACGGGGAAAACGCTCGATCCAGAGACGCAATGTTGGTGTCGGCTCCCCCATCCTTTCAGCCACGCGCTATCGATAGCTGAGAGGCAATTGCCGCACTTCTCCTGTCGAGTGAGACGAGCGGCGGCTTCAACCTTGGCGACGGTCGCTATTGTTATTACCCCGCGAAGAGCCAGTTATGAGTCAGTGACGAAGCCCAAAGGAAGAGGCGGGGAACGCCAGGTAAGCGCATTAACGGACCTCTCCAGGACGCCAAGTGGGTTGAGCTTTACGTTGACCCCCAAGGGCGGAAGACGAAGATCTTCGACCCCGAACATTAACGCAAAGGGCTCCAAAGAGCGAGACCTGCCCGCGCGGCTCTTCAATGCGGCTTCTGGTCTGTCGCTCTCTTGTTTTCTCTTCTCCGTCGATGCGAATGACGTGCGGCGTCAGCTCTCGTCTCGTTGCATTCCGTCTCTCTTTCACTTTCTTCCGTGTCGTGGTGGCCTCCCGGCCAACCTCTGCGAGTCGTTGGCCAGTTCAATCGGCCAGTTCGCTTTGGCCGACATATTTTCTAAGCTTTGGTCGCTATGGCGTGCGCTCGCCTCTCAGTCCGCCCTCCTCCTCTGCCAGAGCCAATGATCACTGGACTGCTGGGTGATGGCAACTTCCATCAAGCCGGACGGAGTTCAAGGCGAGTCCGGTACGACAGGCGGAAGAGAGACTATCCCACCTCGATTGTCAGCCGCGCTCGACTTGCTGCCATTCCATGTATCTCCGTTGAGCTCACTGCCGCAATCTTAGACTTGAGACGAACGACGAGATGGCCTTGCACAGCCCGCCCCACTTGTCTTATTCCCAAGTTGTTGGGGTGTGTATCGCTCAAGATACAGTGAGCTGGTTTTCCATCGACCAGACGTCAAGATTGAAGCCGATGACTGGCCAGTTGGAGGCGACGGCTGCCACGCCTTCAACTTGTCCCTGAATGCAAGTGCAACGTGGTTCCCTCTCTCTTTCGCGTTGAGTCGGCAGCCACGTGGCGTTGAGAGCAACACCCCCGATAGGCGCGAAATGGAGATGAGATGGCAATTGAGGCGACCGAGAACTGTCTCCTGCTGGTACCAATTACTGCAGCAGCCCCTCACTGCGAGTTCCTTGCTAGCACACAGAACACAGGAGCGCTCTCTCACATGCGGCGTCACCTTCAGACCGACACGTGCGTGCCTTTAGGTCGAGTCTGGATCGGATCTTTCTCTTCCCTTCGAATGCCTCTCGCGTTCTCGTCGCTGTTGCGCCAGGTACTGCGATCTGCTTACGATAGCCGCTTCTTTCGTATGCATCGGCAACTGGTGAAGATGTGAGTCTCTCGTGGACTGAGCGGTGGCCACTTGGCGGTGCAGTCACATGCAGTCAGTTCGTTTCGTTATAATAGAAGAAGCTCCGCAGTCTTTCGACCGTGGAAAGCCAAGAGCAATGGAAGACGAGGCCAACAGCCAGTTCTTCCGTCTGCTTGGCAACTTCCTTGTATACTCTTCTGACTACCTCCATTGCTGCCTCGTTACTCGTACAGCGGCCTCTCAGCAGATGCACGAAGACTCAAAGCGAGCCGAGGCCGACGCCTTCGTAGCCGCCGCCCGAGAGCCCCATGGCCTCGGCGTTCGCCGTCTCGTCCCCCATGGCGCGTCTGCCGGACCCCGACGCGCTCTTCTGCTTTTTTACCGTCGGCGACTTGGCCGGTCGAGTCACATTCTGCACAGAAAGCCCAAACAAACTGAACAATCACCGACCACAAACCAGAAATGCTCGCAAGAGAGAGAGAGAGAGAGAACCAACGACGTACAACGGGCACGCCCAGCGTCTTGCAGAGCGCCTCGGCCTCCGCCCACTTGAGGACGCCGTACTCCAGACACCACTTCTGAGCCATGCGACTGTCGGGCCGCTGCTGCAGCAAACTCTCGTAGAACACGCGGTCCGCAAAGCCCTGTCGAGGCCACAGTTAGAGAGAGAGGGGAGGGAGACGCGGGTGAGCTATGGAGCAGCGCGTCTTCAGCAGGCACAGCAGACGGGCGGACGCACGGGCGACGGCGTCGGGTGCTTCTGGCCGGGCTTGCGGTTCGCCTCCTGCTCCTTGGACCATTCCTCCTCCTCGATCATTGTGAATGGGCGCGGCAACCTTCAAAATGGCGAAATCGCATTTGTGGCGTTTTGTCCTTTTGTCCTTTGCTATTTGAGGTGAAATCTCGCCTCTTTTTGTGTGGAACCAAGCAAGTTACCTCACGTTGGTGCGAAAGCACTCATATCAGTACATGATCTTATCGTCCTCGTTTTTAACGATCGCTTCAACATTTTGACCAATCACATACCTTTTTCCACTGCTCTGAAATTTGACACGACATTTCGACTAACACGCCAAAACTCTCATGCCCAGTTGAAGCGCTGGCCCAGCAGCGCGAAGAGCTGCTCGTTGAATGGGGCGTAGAACGCGCGCAGCCGCTTCTCCGTGTCCACGTCCAGCGGGTCGTAGGCGCGCGTGTTCTTGCGCGCGGCGTCGCGCAGCGTCAGCGGCTCACGGAGTCCCAAGTGCTCCGCAGCACGCTGAGCTTCGCGTTGCACCCCCTCCGGGGACTTCATGTCGTCCAGATCGATGACCAGGATGCGGTCGCGCGGGAAAACACGGAGCCAAAGCGCCAGTTGAGCCGCGTACAGGCCTCGTCCCAAGTACGAGTGCGCTCCGTGGGTCTGAGGCAGAGCATCTGCATACACCTGGAAGCGCGAGGCCAGTGTGTCCAGTTGCAAGTGTTCCATTCCCTCCGAACCGCAGACGCCGGCAGCCTCAAGCAGTCGCAGATCGTCCTCCACCACCTGCTCGAACCTCTTGTCCTTGACTGCCTCCCGACGTTTCAGCTGCACGGGCGTGCCGTTCTCGTCCGCTGTCATGTGGAAGTGCGAGAACGCGCGTTTCACTGGGTCGCGCAGCATCACCACCAGCTTCATGTGGGGGCTTACGAGTCGCATTCGACGGGCCACAGGCTCGCCATACAGCAGGTAGCTAGGTGTAGACTCGCCGATCTGCAAGGGAGGCGCCAGAACGAGTTCCAACGGCTCCTTCTGACCTTCCTCAGCCACGACAGCCTCCAGTTGCAGCGACAGCAGGTACTTGATGCGCAGATCGTCCAACGAATTGCCCTCCAGCAGGAAATCGTCCTCCGATTGCTGGTCTGGAGTCTCACTGTTGGCGAAGGCACGCAGAACGGGCGTAAACCGCGTGCGATCTTCCTCTGAGAGCTCGTGCTGCAGCGCCGCAGTCCACGCACAGTCGAAGAAGTGCGGCTCACGTCGACGGCCAATAGCTACCTGCGCGTGCTGCCCCAAGTACTGGAAGAGCGACGTGGTGCCGCACTTCTGGGCCCCGATAATGCACCAGTTGGGTGCGAAGACCGGCGCCTCACGGGCAGCAGCTAGAGCCCTGGCACGCGTCAGTTCCGCGTGCGAACGCTCGTCCAACATCGTGAACATGGTCGTCAGCGTCTCCCACAGTTGGTCCCCGAACAAGGCGGTGTCTGCCCGTGCGGTAAGGCCCTCGATGATCTCCACGAATGCGAGGGCGTCGATCTGCTCGATGAAGTAGTGACGACACGCCGTCGCAAGTCGCTTGGCCGCTTGCGCGTCGAGCTGCCGCGTCACCTGCTGCTCCGCTTCCTTCGACAGGCGACTGACCTCGCGCCGCGCCTTCTCCTTGGCCTCCTGGTCCACTTCGTCCACGAACTCGACGCGACCGCGAACCTGGCGACACACACAACCGGCGGCCAGCGTCGAGCGTTTGACTGTGACGGCGTGGTCGTGCTCCAGATAGTCAAAGATGAGGTGGATACGCTGCTGCTTGCTGCCGTTGAAGACGCTGTGCTTGGCGGCGTTGTTGAGCTCCACGATGGTGCCTTCGTTGAAGGCGTAGCGCTGCATGCTCTGTTCCAGCGCGCCGCTCTTGAACTCCACGTCAGCGAACGTGACGATGGGCACGTGCATGCGATGAGTCTTGCTCACCCACGGCCCGTTGTCGTGGTGCGTCGGGATGAGCGTCTCGCCCGGCATCTTGGCGAACAGACAGCGCATCACCTGCTCCGGCTGCAGCCCCATCTGGCTCCAAATGGGCTCCAGAAACCGCCGGAACTGCGCGTAGAATGGCAGCACGAAGGCGTTCTCCAGCTGCGTGTCCGAGAAGACGCACACGAGCTTCTCGACGCCCAAGCGGTCGTGGAACGGCCGCTGGAGAAACACGTTGTGCTCGCGGTGGTACGAATCGCGCCAGTGCTCGGCCGGCAGCGCCAGCAGCAGGGCGCGCAGCTCCGCGATGTCCACGTCGCCGATAAGGGCGGCGTACGCGATGCTGGCGTGGTCCTCGGGGGAGCGCATCTCGGTGGGCACGCGCTTGTCCGCCAGCGGAATCCGCTCGAGGCGGGGCGGGTCGGGCGCATCCTGGCGCTGCGAAGGGCTCATGGTGGCGCTGAGAGGGCGGCGGAGGCGGTGGTGGGGGAGGAACACGACGAAGCGAGCAGGAAGCAAGCGGGCGCAGCAAGGAAGGAGCACGAGGCGTCGAGAGCTTGCAGCCAATCGACGACGGAATGCTGCGTGTTGGTGCGACGAAGTAGTGGTCACAAAACTGGGGGTAAAGTTTGGGAACGACAACCTAACGTAAGTTGTCTCTTTAGTGCGGATGGAACAACATAAATGGAAGAAAAATGATTATTGCGTTAAAAAGGCAATATTAACCGTAAAAGCAAGGTTTTACTTTTCACGTGGAGATAAAACGAGCTTCACCGGTTGGAGACTTGACTGGCGTGGTGACGGGCGAGGGCGGACGACGCACTGCCTCACAGGCCTTGATGTGACATCCAGGGGAAACGACTGTACCGGTAGCTGTAGCTCTGCACACCCTCGTTCACGCCTACAAGGATTCGACCGAGATCGAGTCCGAGTCCACGGATGACGACGACGAGTTCGAGGACGAGATCGGCGCCGAGGTCGGGGCCGCAGTCGGAGCCGCAGTCGGGGCCTCAGTCGGGGGCGCGCAGCCGGCCTCGAAGGTGTTGGCCATCTCGTACACGTTCAACACGAAGCCGCTCGTGGGAACCGTCAGGTCGCAGTCAGGCGGGTTCAGCGACACGATGGTGGCGATCATGCTGTGGCACGCCGTGGACGCGCACATGGCGGTCATCTGGGTGGTCGTCGGCAGGGCCGTGGCCGTGAGCATGGAGTAGCCCGAGTCCGACGAGCACGTGGAGAAGGACGACTCCGACAGGATGCTGATGAGCGCGACGTAGGCGGCGGTGGACTGGGTGGTGGTGCAGGCCGTGCCGGAGACGGAGCCGACGAGGGCGGCGGCGGTGGCAGCGAGGAGAGCGCGGAAGTTCATCTTGGAGTGGATGGAGTGGGGTGGGGTGGGGAGTTGTGGTTGACTGGGCAAATTGCAGAATGAGGAGAACGGTGGTGTTGGTGAGAGCGGCCGATAATCCTTGAAGCGCGTCGAACAGTAAACTGTCGCGTGTTGTTGGATGGGCCCACTTGAGTCAGGTGTGTGATACCGGCATTATGATTACATGCACCTTCCTTGGGAGGCGTGTGTTTTCAGGGCTTCTTCTTCTGTAGAGACAACAAGTGCAACTGTCAGCGCAGTAATGCTGTGTGATATTGGCAGTCGCTGTGGTGTGTATCCATGGTCGTCGAAGGAGAAAAGAATACTGCTCGAGCACAATCTGATCCTGACAGACACGCAACGCAGCGGTCCCTCACAACGCTCACCGGCAATAAAGGCCCGCGGATCGCATCGCAATTCAGGATAGTCGATGGCTACTGAGCGTCGACGCCCCTGCTGCAGCGCTGATTTTGTGTGGAAAGCTCTGTTTGATTGCGAAGCGACACATCTTCAGCGAGGATAAGTCGGATGTCCGATCAAAGGACCATCCTCTTCAAAAAAGCAGATTCTGCTAGCGGAGGATCACTTTGCTGGAGTGGACTGAAGCTGCTCTGGGACATTCCGGACGGAACGATGTGCGCTCGGACGGCGGAGAGCAGACTCGCGTTTTCTGCTCAACAACGATAGAAACCTCTTCGAAGTAATGAAGCAGGATGGATACATGCAACGGAGATGGAGTACTCGCGGCGACGTGCTGGGTATGGGGCCGTGAACTGAAGCAAACTGCCGTTTGGTTCTTTCCTTCCATTCCTTTGTGCTGGAAAACGCGGCCGGTCCAAGCAGATTCCCAACAGACTGCCGACCAGATTCGGCTCAAACAGCCCCGTGCTTGGACAGATATGGATTCACCTCCATTTTGTCACTGCGACCCGATAATAGCGAGCACTTAGCGCAGACGAAGTTGGCGAGCGAGCAGATGCCAATCATGGGATATCTCTTGCTGTGTTTCCTGGCGCTCTTTCTGAAGATAGTTAGCATGCCAGGTGTCGATCAACGCGCTACGAGAGCTCCATAGCCGGCGATCCTTGAGGGTGAGGAAGTGTTAGTGTGCACGCTGCCACTCTCCTCATTCTGCAATTTGCCCAGTCAACCACAACTCCCCACCCCACCCCACTCCATCCACCATCAAGATGAACTTCCGCGCTCTCCTCGCTGCCACCGCCGCCGCCCTCGTCGGCTCCGTCTCCGGCACGGCCTGCACCACCACCCAGTCCACCGCCGCCTACGTCGCGCTCATCAGCATCCTGTCGGAGTCGTCCTTCTCCACGTGCTCGTCGGACTCGGGCTACTCCATGCTCACGGCCACCGCCCTGCCGACGACCACTCAGATGACCGCCATGTGCGCGTCCACGGCGTGCCAGAGTATGATCGCCACCATCATCGAGTTGAACCCGCCTGACTGCGACCTGACGGTTCCCACGAGCGGCTTCGTGCTGAACGTGTACGAGATGGCCAATGACTTTGCTGCCAACTGCACGGCGCTGGAGTCGTCCTCGTAAGCGGAGGTGAGATCTCTCGCGCTTGTGACATTGCTCTCGAGTTAAGTGTCCTCGAGGCTTCGACGTTGAAGTTGAAGGTGCTCTACCGGTAGCGTTTTCTATAGGTACCGGTAAAAGAAAGGAGTATCATACATATTTTCGTTCTTCCCTGGTTCTGTTTATCCGTCCATTGATGTTGTGGCTGCCATCCACCATAAAGATCAAGACAGCTAACAATATGACACCCGCGATTCAAAGCTGTGCTTTCAGTCTCGAAGTGCATCCGTGTACCTGACGTTTATTTCCCGTAAGGCGCTGCTGTTACAGTCGCCACTCAAGCGCGCCGTCCAATAAACTCAGCTCTGGGGAGTTCTCGTAAAGGCAGCAAACCGCAATATGCGACCGGGAAATCTGCACGCCTGCTGCGGGTTCGATGCAACCCACCTCCTGATCTTGCTGGATTATGGATACACATATTTGCATTTTAGCTTGCCATTCAACAGAAGAGAGACCCCAATGCGATTCATTACACTGGGACCGACACAGATCAGCGTCGATATGCCTGGGAGCTTTGCACGTGTAGCTGAAATTACTTCAAACCAACCCAGAACGTAAGCTGGCAGCGATTGTAGCGGAGAACCACACACCTGGGCGCGAAATCTGCTCGTGTGAGCCAGGCGTCAGCAGAGCATGGTAGACATACATATAGAACTCAGGGCACGCATTTCATCGTATACACATGGACTCGCAACTCCTCAGTCGTGCACGGTGATGCACAATCACTTGCAAGCTGCTCGCTTGACATATCCCTACCGTCTCCACCAGCATGGGCGGAGCGCTGAAAGCGCAACATTTCGATCTCCTTGGGTGCCTTCTGTTCCTTTGCCCTGGATCATCGTCTGCACGATGGCAAGGTCTACAACGCCCGTTTACCTCACGCTTGTGCAAACCTTCGGCTGGTTGGAGCTGCGATTTTTGTGTTGACACAGGCAAACGAGCAGCTGAGTCGTTGGGGCGGGCATTCCGCGCTGGCACGTCACTTCGACTAGCAAAACTGAAGTTGAAGTGGAAACGACGGATCAATTAATCTACAGCACGTTCGAAAATAATATTACTGAAACTGATACGAGGAGATGCATCTTCAGTAGAAAAGAAGATATCCACTTAAGTATAGGTCATGTAGAGCCTGCTTGAACTTCAGTGGTCTTCTTCTCCGCGTCCCCGACGCACGTTGCCGTCGACATGGAGCCCCAGATGCTACAGAGGGAGGCCCCCTCGCGATGGCAAGGTCCAGCGGGCCGTTCTCGCCGAATCGGGTGGACCACAGTGGGGTCCATCAGCAGGCCATCCTTAGCGGTGCGGGATTCGGGAGGGCGTAGATTCCTCGCCTGACGGGATACAGGACACAACACCCCTCCCGAACAGTCTCGCCAGGACCAACAACAAGCTCACAAGCTCACGGAACGCCAAAAAGAAGAAAAAGAAGTGTGAAAACAAATAAATGCAGCTTTCATTGGACACTTAAAGCAGGTAGGTAAAGGCCAGCACTCAACTTCAGCAGTAAAAGCTTGGCGGCTGGACTGTAGACAGCTCATCGCGCCACGTAACCCTCGCTGGTTTTGTCATGACGCTCGAACCGATAGGAGATTACGCCAGCGACGTGCAGTTGGCCTCGAAGGTGTTGGCCATCTCGTACACGTTCAACACGAAGCCGCTCGTGGGAACCGTCAGGTCGCAGTCAGGCGGGTTCAGCGACACGATGGTGGCGATCATGCTGTGGCACGCCGTGGACGCGCACATGGCGGTCATCTGGGTGGTCGTCGGCAGGGCCGTGGCCGTGAGCATGGAGTAGCCCGAGTCCGACGAGCACGTGGAGAAGGACGACTCCGACAGGATGCTGATGAGCGCGACGTAGGCGGCGGTGGACTGGGTGGTGGTGCAGGCCGTGCCGGAGACGGAGCCGACGAGGGCGGCGGCGGTGGCAGCGAGGAGAGCGCGGAAGTTCATCTTGATGGTGTTGGTGTGGGTTTGACGGAGCAAATTGCAGAATGAGAAGAGAGTACGACAGCGTTGATTAACGGAGATTCGAGGTGGAGCTCACGGGGGTGAGAGTCGAACGGCGAACGGCGAATAGCGAACCCCGTAAGATGAGATCTTCTGAGGAGGGGGCGGATTCTGACGCGTTGATCAGCGGCGTCTGCTCGCTTGGTGCCTGTCTGTAAGCGCTTGTCCCATCGACCAGTGGCGAGTGTATCCATGGCTGGACAAGAGCAGGACCGGTGTCTGGTCCTGCAACAGAGGAAAAGCGCGCGCAAGGCATGTACAACGCTGTATGCGCGGATACGTGAGCAGAATCCAAAGATAGCGTAGGAACCCGTCACCTGTTTTCACGCCAGATGGACGAGTACTGAAGTCAGGAAGGTGAAAATCAGATCGCTCGTTCTCGTCCGATGCTCCCACTCGTTTCGCGTTCCCAAGCAACGCTCGGCCATCGCACTGCGTTCTGGTAAGCAGGTGCTAGGCGTACAGTACCGCCGACTGCCGATTTTACCGCCGTGGTAGTGGAGGCGAGCAGAGTGGGAGGCAGCTCAAGTTTCACGCAGCCGATCCATCTCGAGCAGATGCGATCCGGGCCAGACCAAGCTCCAGCATGGCTGGCGTCCAGGCTCGGCTGGAATGTCCCAGAGCAGTTTCTCGGCTTTACGCCGACGTACTGCGCAGTGACGTTGCGTAGCACGGATTCCCTTGAGCCACGTCCGTTGCTCCGTCTGGGGATTTGATGCCGCTGACAGATTCCATCCCACGCCTGGACACGGACGGTCCTCCCCATCTGAAACCACTCGTCTCCTCGTCTGCAGAAAAGGGCTCTACAGGCGTTAGTCACGACAGGAGGAGCTGGTCTGGGACACTCGGCTTCAAGCAATGACTTGATGCTCAAGTGGCACGCGGAATCCCACTATCGATACCAAGGGGATCCAGGTCGGATCGGATCGGATCGGATCATCCAATTGCGTAACGGATCCATCCCACTCTTTATCAGTTTCCGTGACTGACGGGTTGCCTGGCTGTGCCTGTTCGAGGACGGATTGCCACTTCAACGTGCGAGTGCGGCACACACACACTCGCCTGAGCTTAGGATACCCGTCCATAGTCCTCTGTCTGGCAACAGACGTGCTTTTACCGTGTGCGCTACCTTGGCTGGGAGCTTTCTGCGAGGAGGAACGAGACGAAATCTTTGCCTTTGCCGATTCAGGAACGCATCGCCACCTCACTCGTCGGCTGCCTTGACCTGTTGCTGACAGTCGCCTGAGCAGTCTGCGTCTTGCTATTGACTTCACCTCAACGATCCGGCACCGTGACTGTCACGTCACCTTTGCACGCGAAAGGATCTCTTCATTGAATGTATCCTCTGAACTCTAGGTACCACCTGGCCTATCGTGTCATGCTATAAGCTAGGAAAACCTCTTGCAAAGGTGAGTACGTTTATTTATTTGCGTTTGCAAGCACAAGTCTTAGCAATGATTTAGCACAGGATATGGTTTATCATGGGTTGTATTGAGACAGGGCGCAGCTGCTCATGTGGACAGTTGAAGATGTCGCTGTCTGTCTGGGTTCATCACGGACTTCATGGCCGAATTCACCTCGTAAACGCTCTCTGACTCCACGAATGCGGACATGCATCTACCGTACTAAATGTAGTGCATGTTATTTAATACATGTAATGCATGTACTGAGCGATGGAGTCCCGAAGAAGATGCAGGCGCTGCTGCTATTGCGACACGTGCAAGCCACTTCGTTTCTTGTACCCAGCGGATTTGAACGACGAAATGTGCTCGCTGCATTCTCCAGGGCTCCCGTCGTGCAGCTCCCGTCCCAGTGCTGAATGCTCCGTTGAAGGGTTCTCTGTGCAAAACTTGAGCATGTATCCTTCCGATGGCCTGTCTCCTCGAATCGAATAAACGCGCGAACCGAAGCCGAGTGCTGAAGCCCAAGATTCGTTGGCTCAGTGAGCTCTAGATTGCCACTTGCACTATGATAGCCCAAACTGCACACCCACTACAAGCACAATGAAGCTCTACAAGAGCTCGTGTCTGTGTTTGCCTGGCAGCTCGCTTCAGCCAGAGCGTGTTCCTCATTCTGCAATTTGCTCACTCAAGCACACCACCAGCTCCACCCCACTCCATCCACCATCAAGATGAACTTCCGCGCTCTCCTCGCTGCCACCGCCGCCGCCCTCGTCGGCTCCGTCTCCGGCACGGCCTGCACCACCACCCAGTCGACCGCTGCCTACGTTGCTCTCGTTAGCATCCTGTCCGACTCGTCCTTTTCGCAATGCTCGTCCGACTCGGGCTACTCCATGCTCACGGCCACCGCCCTGCCGACGACCACCCAGATGACCGCCATGTGCGCGTCCACGGCGTGCCAGAGTATGATCGCCACCATCATTTCGCTGAATCCGCCTGACTGCGACCTGACGGTTCCCACGAGCGGCTTCGTGTTGAATGTGTACGAGATGGCCAACGACTTCGAGGCCAACTGCACGGCGCTGGCCTAAGCTTGTTTGGACCACGATAATCGTCTTGATTCGGAAACGAGGTCATGCAGACTCTTCACTCGTGGAGTCGCATGACGCTACAGCTGCAACGAAGGGCAAGGCGCGGATTTGAAGCACTCGGAAGGACGATTTGGCTCGAGAGGAAGCCCTCCTCTCGTAACGTTGAACATTCATTTCGCGTTTATCAAATGAAATGAAGTTGATGTCATTTGATCTTGCTTGCAATTGCTGTGGAAATGGCGCTGTATTAGACTGATAACAGGACTAGAGAGGACAGAACTCTTTAAAAGGAATGAACAGAAAGTGAAAGGGACTGCGGCGTCAGATGGGTATATGCACTTGCATTGCCACTCACGCTCGCATTCGAACACCAAGAGCGTCTTTCCAGTCAAAAGTTGAGCGATGCTCACCAGAAACGCTATGGCTGTTCGTATTGGACTCGCACTCCCACCGTTGGATACGGCGGGAGCAGACATGAGCTTCCTCATGTCCTATCCTCTTCTTGACGTCTGCCACCAGACACAAGGATCGAGAGAGAACGAGGGTCAGGTGCCGTTCCAATCGCTCTTCAACGAGTCTGCACATGAACTGTGCTGGATATGCTGAGCATGCCTACCGGTGCGACAAGTAGCTACTGCGCAACACAAGATAGGCTATGAGGCCATCATTCATGTATCCGAGAGTTCCAGTAGCTAGCAGGAACGCTCATGAACTAGAGGGCAGCCACGATGACATCCAAGTCTTCTCAGCTCCTCTGCTTTTGAAACCACGAAGCCAACCTCCTCATTCTGCAATTTGCTCAGCAAGACACAACAGCTTCACCCACTCTACCCCAAACCAGTAGCCCACCACCACCTCCAACATGAACTTCCGTGTCCTCTTCGCCGCCACCACCGCCGCACTCGTCGGATCCGTCTCCGGCACGGCCTGCACCACCGCCCAGACCACCGCCGCCTACGTCACGCTCGTCAGCATCCTGTCCGACTCGTCCTTCTCCACGTGCGCTTCCGACTCGGGCTACTCCATGCTGACGGCCACGGCGCTGCCGACGGACGCGGAGCTGGCGCTCATGTGCGCGTCGACGGCGTGCCAGACCATGATCACGGACATCATTGCGCTGGACCCTCCCGACTGCGACCTGACGATCCCGACCAGCGGCCTGGTGATGAACGTGTACGAGTACGCGAACTCGTTCGCGTCCGACTGCGCGGCGCTCTCGTCGTAGGCATCCATTTAACTGCCCGCAAGCCTCGACGTGTCAACTCGGGCCGGATCATAGCATTCTCCTCTCAAGCATAGGTTGAGCATTTGAGCGTTCCGTTCGAATGCTGTAAGCTTGGTAATGAATGCATCGTATTATCTGAGTTGGAGTGCTTTCTTCTTTGGCATCAACATTAAGAAGAGTAAACATATGAAAAAGATGCAACCGTGGAAGTGTTACCGGAACATGCGATTATACGGAGGCACATGGCAGCAATACAATTTTATATGGATGGATGAATGCCCAAAGATGAAGCAGGCTCTGGAATGCCGCGAAAGTGATATCTCCGGCTGAAGGAACGGGTGTAGTATCTTCCGTCTGCTCGCATCGGCATGTTCGGGAGAACTGGCCACGTCAGCGTTGTGGATGGTACCATGGCAGATACCAAACGGAGCTTTCGTGTGTTGTGTTGGATCTGGCAAACCTTGGAAGTCATTATTGCCATATATGTATTATACCAATTACTTCGAAGGACTGCCAGTTCCAACGCCACACACGAATTTCAGTATCCTCCGTTGAAAATACTGGCACGTCAACTCATATCAGTTTCACCAGGTATCTTTGTCATTCCACTTCAACTTCAATTTTGCTAGTCGAAGTTGAAGTGGAAATTAATTGTCTTAATGTTGAAGGATTCACGCTGGCTATGTTCTTGGTTTCAGTGCATGTGTTCACTATAACCAGGTGACTATTCTAAAATCACTTTCAACTAATCTATTATGAGCGCATGACTCATCGCTCGGGACGGACCATCCGGGATGCGCCAACGCTGGACTCGCGCCCAAATGAGTCAGCTGCTCGTTTGGCTGGCAACACCTCCAAAAGTGCGACTTGAACGACTCTGCAGCGGTGCAGACAATGCACATGGACAAAGAGAAGGAGTTCGCCTAACACATTCGAAATGTTAGCTTTTCAGTGCCCTGTTAATGCGAGCGAGCAAAAGACGCTAGATCGTGCACCGAAGAAGCGAATCGATAGAGGGTGAAACATGTTCCCTGAGTTCTATCTGTATGACTCTATTGCTCTACTGGCACCCGTGTGGACTCGCACGGGCACATTTCGTGGTCGTGTCTGTGGTTCCCGCTGCAACAGGTGCTGGCGTAGGCACTGGGCTGGTTCAAAGCAGTTTCAGCTGCACGCGTTCAGTCAGCCCAGGTGTAATAAGGCGTACTGAGATAACTCTTCCGATGAATGGCAATCAAAAGGGCCGAAATGTTTATCCGTAGCCCATGAGACCTGGTGCTTTGCACCGAATCAGCAACAGACGGATAGATACCCGTGGGCCCAGTCAGCGCCGAGGCAGCTTGGCCTGCCTTCCAGCGGAAGAGAGGAACGCTCGCATGGCATTTGCTGTGATTTTGGACACTCGGGATACGCCGCACTTTTATTGGTCGATTCAACAATACGTTTGGAGATGGCTCAATAAGTATCTTTGACGCAACTGGTGCAGTTGTAATAGTGTAGCAGGCATGCTACAAGTAATGGAGTGGTAATCTTTTGGTACGGTACGCTTACGCACTGGTAATGATCGAAAACTGCTTCAAACGGGATCAGATCTCGCACCGAACGACTTTTCTCTTGAGCGGCGGCAGATCCATTGCCCATTGCGACAATGACCGCTATCACTGCCGCATGTTTTAGATATCGATCTCGGTGGGCGTTTGTCAGGAGAGCCCCCGGCGTTTGCTGCTCAACCTTGGAACGTTGGTAAAAATCATGACCAATAAGACCCAGTACCGATAGATCAAGCCAGACGCTGCTCTCGGAGCCTACGCACATTCTACTCATTCAGCAATTAGCTCCTTCCTACGCACTACTCTCCTCCTCTTCCATCACGATGAACTTCCGCGCCCTCGTCGCCATCGCCACCGCCGCTCTCATGGGCTCCGTCGCCGCTGACACGTGCACCACCGCGCAGACCAGCACCGCGTACATCACGCTCGTCAGCATCCTGTCGGACGCGTCCTTCTCCACGTGCTCGACTGACTCGGGCTACTTATTGAGGAGCTTGTGTGTTGGAAGGCAAATGCCGAAGTGAATTACTTTGATTAAGTGAACTTTTGCATACTCAATCTCTTCTCTGGTATCTGCAGATCACGAATATGCCTTGCTCTCAGCCTGTCGACACATGTGGACTGCGTTAAGCTGCGCCAAAGTTTTACCTTCAGATCCACCCGATCTGGTTGAAGTTGTCGTTGCTTGTCCAATCATATTGCATCCTGCAATATGATCCACCAATCACATCACTGAACGCGCGCTTCAGAGCCAATCACCAATCAGGACCCGTGCTTCATCGTGCTTAGAGTCACCAAAGCACAGGCCAAGCGCGTGCCGTCCGTATAAGCGTGCATTAGCAGTGCCTGATCAACACTCCCACTCGCTGCTAGTGCTGAACGGCCTTGGTTCGGATCCCGCTTGCTTCGAGCAGGTACTTGAGTCTCTTGGTCCCCAACGCCTTCGTCAGCATGTCCGCGAGCTGGTCCTCCGTCGGCACGTAGTCCACCATTATGATGTCCCGGGATACGTTTTCTCGGATGAAGTGGTGGCGGATGTCCACGTGCTTGGTCCGCGCGTTGTATCCCGCGTTGCTCGCCAACGCGATTGCACCTTGGTTGTCTTCCCATACTTGGGTCGCTCCCACTTGCTCGAGACCGAGATCTTTCAGCATGGCTCGGGTCCAAAGCACCTCTTGGGTGCATAGGCTTAGCGCCATGTACTCCGCCTCCGCCGAGCTCAGGGCCACCG
>MBAC02011445.1:0-12822 GCA_001712635.2 Nothophytophthora sp. Chile5
TGCACGAGTACTTCGAGGTGCCGTACCCGTTCTTCCTGGAGCTGGCGGACCCGGCGGCCAAGAACCAGTACATCGCCGCCAAGCACCTGGACAACGAGAAGGAGCGGCTGCGCTCCGTGCGCGCGCTCCGCAGCGCTCTGAAGGCGGGGACGTCGGCGGCGCAGACCATCACGCAGCTGTGCAGCATGGCGGCCATCGCCACCCAAAGCCCCATGGCGCTGGTTGGGCTGCTGGACAAGCACGTGTACGTCCCTTGCGCCGAGATGGGTCTCGGGTCTTTGGATAAGATCGACCGCCAGAAGTCGCTGGCGGCGCACGCCTGTCGCAATGGCTCGCCGCTGGTCTGCAGCGACTTGGCTCGAGACGTGCGGTTCGCGGCCAACCCGTGGCGGCGAGACGTGCTCAAGGCGCAGTTCTACGCGGGGATCCCGCTGACGCTGTCCAACGGCCACACCATCGGCGCCATCGAGGTGTTCGACGTGAGCCCGCGCTTCGCCTGTATGAACGTGATTGCCCAGCTGCAGACGGTGGTGCGTGGGCTATTGCGGAAGTTCGAGGAGATCTTGGCCAAGCACCCGCCACCCGGCGAAGAGCTGGACGCGGCGCCCGTGGTGCTGCCCGCCCACAGCGCCGTGTCGTCGTCGAGCCGGCGAGCGGCGCCGAGTGATAGTAGCAACAGCGAGAGCAAGCACCGCGCGCCCAGTCGCGCGCCGGCGCCGAGTGCTCCGGCTCCGCCGTCGATTCCGCCGCCCAAGAAGTCGCCCAAGACGTCAAGAGCGAACCAGAGCCCGAAGCCCGCGGGGCCGGCGCCGTCTCCGCCGAAGCCCGCGACTCCGACCGTCCAGAAGCCTCCGACGACGCCGGCAGTTCAGTCCCCAGCGGCGCCAGCAGCTCAACCTTCAGCGACTCCGGCAGCTCAGCCTCCAGCGGCTCCGGTAGCGACTCCGGCGACGCCGACGACGACGCCGACGACGACTCCGGCGGAGCCCAAGCAGGACGAGATGGAGAAGCAGCTGATGCAGCTGCTGTCGCAGACCACGAGCACGCAGGAGCAGCTCCGGGACCGACAGGGCCTCATGGTCAACGCGCTGTCCAGCCACTCGCAACAGATCAGCGAGCTGGCCAAGCAGCTGAAGCGCATGGAGACCACGCTGACGGCCAAGCTGGGCGGAGACCTCCCGGAGGACGAGGAGGCGGAGGCGGAGGCGCCGACGGCGGCGGTGGCGGACGCAGCAAGTGCGTAGAGTGAGCGGGAGCGGAAGCTTTCGCCTTAAGCAGGAGAAGCCAGCTTAAGCCGGTCCAGTCCGTCAGCGTTCGTAAGGCGTCCAGTTGGAAGCCGCAATCAACATGTGCAGTGCGTTTTCATCTGTCCTGTGTGTGTGTGTGTGTGTGTGTGTGTGCGGTCGACGGGGAGAGAGCGGAGAGAGCGGAGAGAGCGGAGAGCGTGAAGCGCGTCGCTTCCATCCATCCATCCATCTCCAGCAAGCCTGGAGCACTAGATGCTGTATTATACAGCCTACCTCATCGATCCGAGCTCGCAACGAGGACGAGGACAGACACTAAGGATACAGCATAGCAGGCGTTCTAAATATACAGCATAGATCGGCGCATTCGAGGGACAGCATAAGCACCAAAACCACGTCTTCGTTCATAATCAGCCTGCGCCTCCTTCTATACCGGCACCTCCTCGGCGCTGCTGCCCAGCTTGGCCGCCAGCGTGGACTCCATGCGCTCCAGCTGCTTGGCCAGCTCGCTGATCTGCTGCGAGTGGCTGGACAGCGCGTGCACCATCTGGCCCTGCTGGTTGCGGAGCTGCTCCTGCGTGCTGGTGGTCTGCGACAGCAGCTGCAGCAGCTGCGTCTCCATGGCGTTGCTCTCCTGCTTGGGCTCGGGCTGCTGCTCCTCCTTCAGCGGCACCTGCGCCGCCGCGATGATGTCCTCGAACAGCTTCAGCAGTCCGCGGACCACGGCCTGCAGCTGGGAGACGACCTGTCCACACTGGAACCTGGGCGTGCGGTCCAGCACCTCCAGCGTCCCCACCGTGTGGCCATTCTCCAACGTCAGCGGGATCCCCAGATAGAAGGCCGCGTCCGGCAGCGCCTCGCGGACCCACGGGTTCGACCGGAAGCGGACGTCGCGACTCAGGTCGGAGCACACCAGCGGGGCTCCGTTGCGGCAGACGTGCGCGGCCAGAGACTGCGGCCGCGCCACCGTGCGGACGGCCGCGTCCCCGGCCGCGCGGACGAGGCCGACCTGGGCCCCGACCACGAACGCGTCGCGATCCAAGAGCCCCACCAGGGCGTACGGACAGCCGGTGGCGATAGCCGCCATGTGGCAGAACTGCTGCAGGACCCGCGACGCGCTGGGGGTGGCCGCCATGGTGGACAGCAGCGCGTCCACCGACTGGAGTCGCGCGGCCTCGTCGTCCAGCGGGAGCGCCTCGATGTAAGCGGACGCAGCGGACGGCGGGACGACGGGGTACGGGATCCTCGCGGCCGCGGACAGCGGACCGCACAGCGCGTCCGAGCAGAAGGAGCAGTGGCCGGGAGCGGACGCGGAGGTGGACGAGTGGCTGGACTTGCGGCGGAGGCTGTTGCCCATGCCCGGCGTCTGCGGATCGGGCCGAGCGGACGCGGGGGTGGACGCGTCCACGTCCGCGTCGCTGACGAAGCTGGCGGTGGCGCTGAGCTTGCAGCTGATGCACATGCGCGTGGACGCATCTGTAGGGTCTACAGATCCGGCCATGCGGCCGGTGCGCACGACGCTGCAGTTGCTGCACACCACGGCCAGACACTGGCAGCAGCTGTGGCGCCTCCGCAGCGGGTTGAACGACTTGGTGCACACGCCGCACTTCTTGGCCTTCTTGGCGTCCACCGTCTGATTCTGCGTCTGAGTCCGGTCGCCCAGATTTAGACCGCTAGTGCTCACGCTCAAAGTCGAGAAGCGCGCCTGATCCTCCGCCGGCGGCGCGGCCACAGCCGGAGCAGGGCCGTTGGACAGCGTGGTGTCGCGGTCCGAGCCGCTGCCCACCGAGCTGGCCAAGCCGCCTCTGGTGCTGCGGTTCGAGCGCGCGCTGCCGTTGCTGCGGCTGGTGGAGCTGGAGCTGAGCGCGTCTCGCGCGGGGCCATCTGGCCCTTCCAGATATTTCCAGAATTTACGCGCGTCCAGATATTTCAAAAAGTGCTCCACTTGGTAGTCCGAGTCCGAGTTGCCCACGTCGACAAGCACGTAGGGTTCGGGCGAGTCTGCAAAATCCTTTTCCCAAACGACGTGGTGCACCACGTTCATCGCCACAAGCTGGCGACACAGTCCCGCGGCAGTGACCCGGTCGCTGCACACGCCTTCCGCCACCAAGAAGGCCACCATGGCTTCTCCGGTGGCGCAGCGCACGCTCAGGTCGGAGCGGATCCGGATCGGGTGCAGCGTCAGACTGTGGCGCATGCGCGCGACCACCGGCTCCAGGTCCCGCACGCCGAAGTGCGGGTCTTGGCCGCGCGAACTGGCCAGCAGTTGCAAGTTGTTGGCTATCGCCACAACCCACAGGTCGCGGTCTTTGCGCGACTTGGTGCGGAAACTCACTTCAGTGTGTGGCAATAGCCCGCCGCGACACAACACGTCGAAGCGCCGAGGGAACTTGGCTGCCGCCTCCGGGTTGGCGATGTCCGTGACCTGCACGCCCGGCCCGATCTCGATGGCGCCCTGGCGCACCGAGTCCCGCTCGCGCTTGTGCACGGCCAGCCATCGGCCTTCGAGGCGCACGAAGCCGTCGGACCAGGTCGCGAAGGCGCCGCCCTTGAACTTGACCTCCAGCGGGCCGGCCAGTGTCTGGAGTGTGTCGGAGAACACTGGCACTCCGCGCGGCTTGGCTGGCGGCGGCGACGGCATCGCGTTAGACACTTTTTGCAGACGCGGGAGGGGTGCCGCGCGTGAGTTTTGCGTGGTGACGGCGGTTTCTCCTTCTCTCTTTTGCGTTTGGCGTTTGCAAATGAGAGGAGGAGCGAGGGGAGATTGCAAATGTGGATGCGTCCTTCTTCAGCCGGGAACTTGAGTGGGGGAGAACTGGACTGGACGTCGCGGAGAAGTACCGTGGGCCCCCTATCGAAGGAACTCGGGCTGTCTGTCTCGTGGCCGCGGCTGTGTTCGCGGCTTGAGATTCAGCGGGCGCTGGACTTGAGCCAACGCAGAGTTGAAGCGGGCGCTGGGGCTCCGACGCGGGCGGCTGGAATCTCCAGCGAGAGAGCGCGATCGAACACTTCGCTTGGAAGCCGAGGAGATAGCGCGTCGTCCGTCACGCGGCTAGACGCACCCGAATGCAAAATGTCTTGCGGCGTGTGTATCGGCGGGGGTTTCCGAGAGTGCGCACTGCAAATGCTGACGGCCGGGATAGGCTCGACTGGTTGCTCGGTCTATCACCAGAGAGCGAGAGAGTTTTAAGCCAAACGTCTGGCGTCTGCCCCGTCGCAACGCGATGTGATGTGATGCGGAAGGAAACGAAATGGCAGGGTGTACCGGCTGGCGAACGCAGAGGGGGGGAATGGCTCTTTAGACCCGCAGGCAAAACGTTAGACAAGCCACTTGAACGTAGAGGATGGCGGGGCCTCCGCACTCACTCACTCACTCCGTTGTGACGATGACGGCGCGCTTGACGGCGCCAGCTGGGGACGCTCGCTCTCTCCCAACACTTGCGGTCTGTCACGGTTGCAAAAACTCGCTCGTTTTGGCTTCCTTTTGGGTCACATTTTGCTCGGAAATTCCTATTTTTAGCACCGCGAGCTGCAAAAGAAGTCCCCGAACTGAAAGCGAGGGCGCTCGTCGCGATCTGATCCCCGTTTCGCCCCCTGACGCACAGGCACTCGCTCCCTCGCTGCCAGTCAGACCGAGTGCAAAAGTGCGTCTATTTCAATAGACACAAACGTCTCGTTTCTGTTCCGCACAGCTGGTTTCTGTGACCCCATGGAGAAGTTCGACCAAGAGTCAGCTCTCGCACGAATAGAGCCGGAGGAGGAAGTGTTGTAAACCACATCTGTACAGCCGCATGGATGCAGCCGACACAATTGGCTCAACTTCCAAGCTCAAATCCTGCTGCCGTTGAACCTGCGGACTCGCAACTGTAGGCATGTATCATTGGCAGCGATCTTCAACCGGGAGAGCCTGGCACAGAAGCCGGCTTGCCGCTGACGTCTCGCGCCATGCTGTCTGTGTTCCTGTCTTCGGCATCATGGAACCAGACGGCGAAGTTGGCTCGAACCAAGATGTGGCAGGACCACATTGCGCGCGGAGCAACTCCTTCTGGACTGGAGATCGGCGCCTCCGTGATGCGATAGGCGCCGTGTGGAAGCGGCTGCTCTCAAGCGTCCACCGGGATAGATGCAGTCTAGGATTTGCCTGGCGTGGCAGAGTTGTCCTCGACAAAGAACCCTTCGGCAAGTCAGGGCTCCCTGCATCAACGGAGGGGCCACACGTAGCACGCGACTCCCACACTTCGGTCGACGCCAAGCTGTGCGTCCGTGGACAGCCAGACAGCCATCGTCGGCCTCGGCGACGAAAGCGCCGGACTGTGCCGTATACTTGAAGACATTGAAGTGATATTATTCTTCCCCGCACTTGCAGGTATTCGGGACATCCTTCTTTTATTCGATGAAGAATGGCCTAAACGCCCGATAAACGTTGAGGTCGATTGGGTTATCCCCTTGCAAAAGCAAGACGGTCGATGGCACATTTCCTTCAAACAGGACGACTGTCAAAAGGTCAGCATTGCCAAACATGTCCATTATTTTCTCGGTCTGCACAGGACGCCAGGTGTATGAGCGCCATCCGACGTTTTGGCAATATGCACTTGAACGTGCGCTGCCTCCCGTTCGCGTGTTGCCGTCGTGTGAGCCGCATCTGGAACGCCTACGCATGTTCAGTGAGCTACAGCGCAGGGGTTCCCATCTTTCTGTAAAACTCAGTCGTCTGCGAGTTTAATCAGCATGTCAACGCTTGCCGTGCGCGTCCTTCCATCCGGCATGTTAGGCTATCTAGACTCCTCTGAATACCGTCAGCTCTCGGAACTCTTTGTGCAAATGCGAAGCCATCGCAAATGTTCGCTAATTTCGGATCGCAGTTTTCGAAATAACGTTAAGACCCGCGCAAATCCTCAGATGCCGGAAACCAATTAACAGCTCTGAGTCTGAGTGTCTGAGTCATCATCTATCGCGTTTCATTGGTCAAAACGAATCGGTACCCCACGTTTCATTGGCCAAAAAGCCGCTGTCGGCCAACCAGTGGTCTCGATTGTTGCGCTCGCATTGGCTGGTCATTACGCGGGCAGCTCCGGCGACGATGGCGACGATGGCGACGGATCTCCAGGCGGCGCACGTGGCGCTGGCGCGCAACCTGCTGTCCTCGGTGCTGGCGCTGGCCTTCCCGGACGGCCTGGAGGCGGATGCGGCGGCGCAGCGCGCGTTTCTGGCGCAGCAGTCGGCGCTGCAGGCGTCTCTCGAGCGCCACAACGTGTTCGGCCTCGTGACGGAGGGCAAGGCGCTCGTCAAGTGGCAGAGCAAGCTGCTGCAGCTGGTGGAGGCGGCGCCAGTGGTCTGTCGTGTCGGCTGGGAGCTGCTGCTGCTGACGGCTCGTCAGAGTCCGTTGGAGCGGCTGGAGGCGATGACGCCCAAGCTGCTGGAGCGGGTTCTCAAGGTCCTGAAACAGCACCAGAGCACGGACAAGCAGCAGGAAGAGGGAGATGACGCTGCTATGGAGGCGACTGCAGCGGCCTGCAGTGTGGTACAGGCGCTGCTGCACCATGTGGAGCGATTCGGAGCCGAGACGCGTCGCGACACGCTCGAGCTGCTCTCCAAGTTCGTTCCTGCGCTGCTGACTGTGCTCTCCAGCAAGCGCAAGACCAGCAGCAATACGGCCTTGGTGCTCGCTGTGCTTGAGCTTCTCGCGACGCTGTTGCGCGTGGCGCCCAATGCGCTTCGCAGCAGCAGCAGCAAGATCGAAGCGGCGTGTGTGAGCGCTCTCTTCCCTTCTGCCGACGCCTCGGGAAACGACGAGGCCGTAGCGAACCAGGCTGCTGTGTGTCTGGCTCTGCTGTGCAATGCCTCCGACAACCCCCACCAGGTCTGGACGCAGATGGCGCGCAAGGCTTTGGAGGCGGCACACGCGCAGCTGGATCTGCTTGCCGGCAAGCAGTCAGGGGTCTCGACTTCGACGGAGAACGTGACGGGCAAGAAGCTGTGGATGCTGGGCGCGGCGAGCCCTCAACTGCCGGTCTACCAACGCGCCGAGATCACGCTTTCCCGGTTTTCTCGGGCGTTGAGCGTGTTCCGCGAGCTGCTGAGTGCTCGTACAGCGACGCAGAGTCGCGGCCAGATCTCGGAGCGTGAGGCGCAGCAGGTGCTTCCAGATGCGCTGCTGCTGGCGCGACGTGCGCTTGGCGTGCGTGCCCACGAAGTAGGCAAGCACACGGGCGTCTCGGACGACGGCTTGCGTCTGCCCGTGAGCGTGGTGTTCGCTGTGCTCCCGCGTGTCCACGCTCAAGCTCTGTACGCTCTGAGTTCGGCGGTGGAACGCACGGGGTTGTGTGCTCTCCGTCACGCCAGCAAGATCGCACGTGTTCTGCTGCTCGCTTCGGAGAGTGTGGGGGATGGAGAGGATCTCCAGGCACTTGCGGACACCACCGCGGTGTGCGTCCGACGTCTGGGCGCCAGCACCGTGGAGAAGTTGGGTGTGCCGTTACTGAACGACCTGGTCGCTCGCTGCAACCGCAGTCTGGATGACAAGGCTCTCACGCCTGTCGGCGACTCGAACAGTGTGGCGAAGGCAGTGGCAGCTCAGCAGAACGATGGGAAGAGCGGAGGCGGCAAGAGCAAGAAGCGCAAGCGTCAGGCTGCTGCGGCGGCCACTCTTGCGGCTCTGGTTGGTGGCAACGCTGCTAGCGGCCAAGCCACGTTCGTGTCGCTGCATGACCAGAGTGTGAAGGCTCAGAGCTTGGCAGCGGCCTTGACAGCTATCGCTGGATGCATGAGCATCTATGGAACGCTGCTGCCTGCCACGTGCCGCGCTTCGGCCAGTGAGCTGGCGCTATTGGCAGCTCAGCGTCGACAGACGGCGGGGACGGCCATTGGCCACGCTCAAGCTGCGGTGGACCCCGTGGCGCTGGCGCTTCTCTCGGACGCTGTGACCGCTGATGCCTCCGGTGCTCACGCTAGCAACCTGCTTCGTGGCCTGCAGTACTGGCAGCGTCGCGCTGTTGGAAGCGGCGGAGCCTCCTCGGCGATGCTGCTGGCAGCTCTCAATGCCGGTGAAGCGCTGCTGCATCCGCGTGCTCCTCCACTAGCCATCAACTTCCAGGGACCCCCCGGCAATGAGCATGAGAGCCAAGCGGGAAGCGCTTCGAAGGCCTTGACGACTGCGGTGGTGTGTGGAGACGCCATGGACTGGGACGAGAACGGGCTGGACGAGGACGCGTCGGAAGAGGAAGGCAAGGAGGACACGCAGCCTCAGGCCACGACGGATTCGCCTTCGGCTCAGGAGCCGGTGAAGACTCACACGGTCACGGACGAGCAGGATGGCGACGACGATGAAGAGGAGGAGGACTACGACGACGTGCGACCTCAAGCGGTGGAGACGGATGCACCCATGGACGTCCAGGAAGAAGAGGAAGAAGAGGAGGAGGAGCCCGTCGTGAAGCGTGTCAAGGACAGCGAGGAAGAGCAAGTTGCTGCCATTGAGGCTGACGACGACGACGACGACGACGACGACTTCCCTGATATCGTGGTGGACGACGCAGAAGATAACGAATGAGCCACGAGACGAGGTGGGAGGAGGGCGAGCAGCTTTCCACTCGCTTGCGCATAGATTTCCTGAAGACGAATGCATTCTTGTTTGACATTTCCCTCGTCGGTTGCTTTGACTTTGATATCGACACGCTCCAAGCCTCTGGCTCAAGCTCACTACGTACTTCCTTGTCCTGACTCTCCTAGGCTGTCAGATGCAGATAGCCCTCGTCTTCCCGTGAGCCAGCAGGCAGGAGCGGCGAGCTCATGGAAGCGTCTGCGGCCAGTAAGATGTCTCCGTCCTCGTCCTCAGCCTTGCCAGCGACTCCTGTCTTCAAACCCGCTTTGCCGCTGGATCTGGCACTGGCGGAGGCGGAGGAGCCGTGCTGAACCAACAGTCCGACGCCCACGGCGATGGAGAGCAGCGCCACGGGGTACAGCACCTTGTCAGTAGTGGGCACAGGCTCATCGTCATCCCGGTAGAAGATGGCGCCGCCCACGACGCTGAAGGTGATCCAGCAGGCCTGGAAGATGGGGAACACGGTCATGATGTCCCCCAAGGCCGTGGCCATGTTGAGGAAGTGCGTCTGCACGAGGATGCACACGAACATGCCCCCCAGGAACACGTACGTGAGCCCGTACTTGAACTGGTTGTCTCCCTTGAGCGTGAGGGCCACCATGATGGCCGAGCACTTGGCCAGCAGCACCGTCACGGCGCCTACGATGCCCGAGCAGATGGCGTAGTAGTACGGCACGCGGGTCTCTCGGGCGGCGTCTTCTTCGCCGTCTCCGTCGACGTCCTCCCCATTGCCCCCGAGCCTGTTGGGGCCCAGAAGCTCGCGGAGCTGCTCCATACTGGTCGGAGGGCTGTTGTTGCCGCCAGGGAGCGGGGCAGAAGCCGTCGTGGCCTGCAGAAGCTTCACCTCCATCTCTTGAAGCCGCTGCTCCAGTCGCTGGACTCGGAGCTCGAATTGCTAAGGAGGCCAAGATATATGTGGTTAAAATAGTATAAAGTGAGAGAAGCGACAGCGGACATGACGTACCTTCATGAGCTTCTGCTGACGGCGGTTAGACCAATAGACCTGGTTCTTGAGGCGGTTAGCTACGGAGCCTTTGATGGTGGCGAGCATACTCACGGTGCACACACCCACGCACACGATATAGACCACGAACTCTGGGTTAACCCACAAGATCGCAAAAACGTGATCGCGCACATCGAGCAAAGACACACACACACACAAAAACAAAAAGCAAAAACAAGCACAAATGGATAAGAAAACCACACACTTTGCATGGAGGAGCGAATTTGGCCGAGACAACTACGCACCCGTGCGGACGAAGCGCTTCTCGAGTTCGGGCAGTGGGTACTCCACGTTGGGCTCAGCAATTAGCGCAATGAACACCACGCCCAAGATCACAAACAACACGCCGCCGACGTCCGTCTGGAGCAATGCGTGCAAGATACAATCCGGATAGGCAGTCGTTAGCTCGTTCATAATGCAGACTCCAGTAAATGTGTGCTAACGTAGCGCGTTAGCCCAGTTTGCAATGTTGCGGCCTTACCAGATAGAGACTTTCGCGGTTAAGAAAGTGAGCGGTGACGACGTTGGCGATGAGCGTGGCGCCTCCGCCCAGCGCGGCGACCAGCGACTGCGTGGCAAACCCGAAGGCCGCGAAGTCTCCCACGCTGCCGAGCACCACGAGCGACAGCCCTAGCCACCATACAGGCCGCTGCACGTACGCCCGCTGCTCGCGCGAGGGCCGCGCGGCTTCGCTCGAGTGCGAGTACTTTTGGATATTCACGCCCAGATTGGAGATGATGGACGCCACCACGGCCAGCGCGGCGCCGAACGTCTCCCATGTGACCATGGGCGTCAGTCCACAATGGCGGGAGGGAGGGGCGACGCCTTGTGCAGATCTCTTAGGCCACGGACGGTTTCCTGAGGGGAATGATTGCGCTTCCGGATTGCAATCGCCGCTTCCTGTTGCTATTGTGGATTCATTTTTGCAAGAGAACGACGTCAAGGTGCGGTCGAGCGCGGGTCTCGCACTTCAAACGGGCAAACGGGTTTGACCCATCAATCTTGTTTTGGGTTTCCCCGAGTGTCTTTTTTTGCCCCGCGCCTCTTCCCCAGATTTGGGGGCTGCTTCTGCAAAGCGTTGTCGACGGAAATGGAACCCAAAATAAGCTTTCGATCCTGAAACGGTTTCCCTGGGTTGGGTTCGCACCTATTTTTAGGAGTTTCCTTTTCAGTCGCTGGCCGCGCCCTCCCAGCCACCTTGTCGCCGGCATTCCATAGACCTCGTCGGCGACAAGGAGCGGCAAGGGGCCGCGTGCTTGTTGCTCTGCTCTCTCCGCGCCGCGAAAGGCTGCTGACTCGCCAAGACGCGGGCGGAAGGCGCTCAGCATGAACCGCTACAAGATCACCAAGCAGCTGGGCGACGGCACCTATGGCTCCGTGCTCAAGGCCGTGAACCGCCAGTCCGGCGAAGTGGTGCGTTGCGCTTCCGACACAGCCCGTCTGCGTGTCTGCTGGGTATTAACTAATGTTTAAACGCATGACTGCAATTCATTTGCACAGGTGGCCGTGAAGCGCATGAAGAAGAAGTTTTACTCGTGGGAGGAGTGTATGCAACTCCGCGAAGTGAACGTACGTGTGTCTAACCTTGCATTCCTCTAGAGGATAGCGTTGTTCTAACCAGCTGCCACGCTTTTGCATTCTCATTGTGCTATAGTCTCTAAAAAAACTCAATCACCCCAACATCATCAAGCTCAAAGAGGTGATCCGCGAGAACGACGAGCTCTACTTCGTGTTCGAGTACATGGAGTGCAACCTGTACGACACCATGAAGAAGCGCGACCGCCACTTCCCGGAGTCCAAGATCCGCAACCTCATGTACCAGATGCTGCAGGGCCTGGCCTTCATGCACAAGCACAGCTTCTTCCACCGCGACATCAAGCCGGAGAACATGCTGGTGAAGGGCGACACCGTCAAGGTCGCGGACTTCGGCTTGGCTCGCGAGATCCGCTCGCGCCCGCCCTTCACGGACTACGTGTCCACCCGCTGGTACCGAGCGCCGGAGGTGCTGCTGCGCTCCACCACGTACAACTCGCCTATCGACGCCTGGGCCATGGGCTGCATCATGGCCGAGATGTTCACACTGCGGCCGCTGTTCCCGGGTAGCAGCGAAGGCGATCAGCTGTACAAGATCTGCTCGGTACTGGGCAATCCCACGCACAGCACGTGGCCCGAAGGCATGAAGCTCGCGGCGCAGATGAACTACCGCTTCCCGCAGTTCGTGCCGACGTCACTGGCGCAGCTGATCCCGCATGCCAGTCCCGAGGCACTGCAGCTCATGACGGATCTGCTCAAGTACGACCCCAACCAACGCCCGACCTCCAGTCAGGCACTGCAGTACCCCTTCTTCCAGGTGAATGTGAACGTGACCATGCCACTCACGGTCTCGACACCTGGCGGCAGTAGCCAGCAGCTTCAAGACCGACCGGAGCCGGCGGCCTTCACGCCCCCGCAGAAGTCTGCAGGTAGCCAGCGAAGCGGCAGTGGGCAGTTCGGACAGAGCAAGAACCAGCAGCCAGTGGTGGACGTCGGAGGCTACGGCAGCTTGCGTCAACAGGCCGTGGTCTCGTCGGCCTCCTCGTCCTTCGGCGTGCCGCGATCGCTCCAGCGGAACGCCATGGCCGCAGCCGGCAGCAGCGTTTTGTCGGGCGGGACGCCAGGTAGTGGCAGTATGGGCGACACGCAAGGCTCTCGCTACACGCGCCAAGCAAGATACGCCCCCGGGATGCCCTACGGAGGCGACGGGGGAGGCGACCGAGCGACCTACTCGGGCGGCAAGCCCCCGTACCTTCCGGCGGGTAGTGGCGGCATCCCCTTGGGCTCCACGGCGGCGGTGGGCGGAGTCGCGGGGGGAGGCCTGGGCGGCTACAGCAGACACAACTATTGAGTGCGTGAAGCGTAGGATAGCGAGTCAAAGCGAGCGAAGCGAACGTCAAGACAGCGCCAGAACGTCAGCCACTATTTATATATCCCAGTTGAGC